>JACBWW010000548.1:18735-28903 GCA_020086605.1 Lanius collurio | reverse complement strand
CACCCCAAAAACCTGAACTCTGTAGCAGCCTGAGGGCATTTCTGAGGTATCCTAAAGGAGAAATGTCCCAAAGTTCTGTTGGGATCAGCCCAGGCAGGGCTGTGACTCTGGAATCAGCTCCGTGGGACAGCTCCCACCAGGAGCAGATCGACCTTAATAGAACTCCTGACACATAAAACCCCCCAAAACACCCCAAAACCCCAATCTTTGTGGCAGCCTGAGGATATTCCTGGAGTCTCACCCCACAGCTCAGCCCCCTCTCCTTCTCATAAAGGAATATCCATGGGATATTCCTAAAGCTCTACTGGGATCAGCCCTGGAAGCAGGAAAGGGGAATGATTTGGGGTCTGCCTGCATTGCAGCCCCACACAATCCCACAAAACCCCAGTGAGGGCTCCAGCAGGGATTCAGCCAGAACCTCTCTGACTTCCCTGGCTCCATCCCGCTCTTTGCACGCAAATGTCACCCTTTAAAGGGCAGCAGAGCCTTTTTCCCTCTGGGAAAACTCCCGAGATGTGTCAGAAAGGGACAGGAGCCTCCCAAGCATTCCCAGCTCTCTGAGATTCCCCGGAGCCGGTCCCGCTGTCAGGGCTCACCTGGGAGCTGAGGGGATCTGGGACATTTGAATTCCTTAAAGAGTTAAAATTCCCTTTCCCACCTGAGCGGGAGGCAAAGCCCAAGGGGAATTTTCCTCCTGATTTAAACCCGGGGTTCATTCAATCCTGTGTCATTCCCAGCATGGGAAGGATTTATTTGGGATTCAGGAAGGGAATAAGAACTGATTCTGCCGAAGGATTTATTGGGGAAAAATGAATCAGAAACAGCAAAGCAGCAGAAACAGGGATCACATTTATTTTGTCAGAGGTGGAGAAACTCCATTTCAGAGGTTTTTTTTTTATTCCAAATTATTCCATTCAGCCCCCCAGACTCCCAAAACTCATGGAATACAAACGCATCCCATCAGGATTTTGTAGGGAAAGGCTGACATTCCTGAATGCCCTAAAAAACACCCGGGGGCAACACCTTCCTTCCCTCCCTGCTGCTCAGCACTTCCAGGGGTGGCAAAAAATCCACCTATAAACTTTTGGGATGTTCCCTTCGGATTCCATGCTGGGACAGGGAAAACAGCAGAGGAGGAGTGAGCCCAGCCTGGTCCCACTGCAGCTTTTGGGGTCAGACCCACCCCTTCCCAGGCAGGATTTTATGGGCTGCTCCTGCCACAGGAATGAGCCATAACCAGGGCACAGCCTGGCCCCAAAGAATTCCAGCCAGGATCGGGAGCCTCCTTCCCAGATTTGTGGGATGGTTTGTGGGAAGCCTGAACCACCTCCCCCATTCCCACAGGGATTCCCCCAGGCCGAGCTTCTGGCAGCACTCACGGATTTCCCGGCTCTGCTTCTCCGGAGCCCACGGAGAGAAACCCATCCAACCCCTCCTGGCCCCATCCAACCCCTCCTGGCCCCATCCAAACCCTCCTGGCCCCATCCAACCCCTCCTGGCCCCATCCAGCATTCCCGAGGCAAATCCATGGCCAGGCAGCCCTTGGCTGGCTCTGAAGGGAATCCAAGCCCTTGGAATGGCTGGCACCGATTCCCTGGCATCATCCAAGGGGTGTTTCCTTCCAGGCAAGGGGAAGGATTGGAGTGAATCCTTCATCCTTCTGCTCAGCTGGAGCTCCGAGTTTTATGGACAGCCCCGTTCCCAAAATTTCCAAAGTGAAGGCACGAGTCAGTGGAAGGACAACAAAACTCCGGGATGGAGTCCGTGGAGTCTCCTGGAGTAAATAAAGGGGAAAAAAACCCCAATCAAATAAGAACAACCAAAAAAAAAGCCAACAACCCATAAACCCACAAACATGGCCCTTCCTCCTGAGGAACACCAGGATTCCTGGGAGAATTCCAGGAGGTTTCCCTCAGGGAGGCAGAAGGGAAGGTGAAGCCGGAGGCTGGAGCTGTTGGCTGACGGAGCTCGGGGCTGATTGCAGGGCCGGGCTCTGGGAGGGCATCATTTGGGATTTCAGGGAAGGGCAGGAACTGAGCCCATCCCAGCTCCCATCCCCTCCTCCCCATGGCATGGCTGCTGTGCCCTCGTCACCCTCACGTCCCCAGCGCCCCATGCATGCCCCTCTCCGAGCTCCTCATTCCAAGATCCCGGCACCTCTGTGCCCCAATCCCGGGATAATGGTGCACCCGAGCAGGGAAGCTCCTTTCCAAGCAGGGACCATTATCCGTGGACATCCCGTGCCAGTGCCGGTGCCTCATTATACCAAATGTTCCCTGCTGCCCGCGGGGGAGGCAGCCGGAATCTCCGGATGCCGGGAAGGGGAAGCCGAGTGGGTTTAGGCTCCGCATTCCAGGATAAGGGCACAGGTGACGCAGTGCAGGCAGTGCCACAGGAGGGGACAGCCCAGCAGGCAGCGAGAGGGGAGGACACAGAACCATCCCCGGAGCCTCAGGAGGGAGGAAAGCTCTGGAAAAGCTCTGGGAAGGTGCAGGTTTATCCATAGGGCCATTCCAAGGAATCGCCAGCCACCCTTGTCCTGCTGCACTCGGGTCCCCAGAGCCACCACTGTCCCCTGGCCATCACCCCCAGCTCTTGGATGACCCTTTCCATACTGGGATGGCTTCCTGGGGGACCCCAAGGAGGCCGATCCCACCTGGAATGGTTCTCCCGGCTCCATTTGGTATAACGAGGCGATGATTCCCGGTTTTTACATTTTTTTTTTTGGATGTAGCACTGCCCCTGTGAATGCAGAACCTCCTCATTTCTCTCTCTGATCAGGCTCTTTCTGCTTCTCTCTGTTTTATTCCCATTCCTTCTCCTCCTTTTCACCTGGTCTATCCACATGGACCGTGAAGGTCTCTTGAAAGGTAGGACCTCGTGCTGCCAGAAGTCCGGCACATTCCGCTTTTTTTGGGAACTTTATTTTCCTTCCTTCCTTCCTTCCTTCCTTCCTTCCTCCCGTTGGTTTCTTCACAGCCAAAACTCCCCCCTTCCCACACCCCTGCCTAACACATCAAACACGATCCCTCTAATTCCCACTGCCGTCGGGGCATCCGGAGAGTCAGATCCTGCTCGGAATCGCTCCATGGGCTGGGGGTACCCCCCAAATCCAGCCAGGCCCCCCCAGCTCCAGCTGCTGATCCCTCCTGGTGGAGCAGGATTGAACTTGGGAATGCATGTGGGCCTTTGTCAAGGAAAAGGT
The DNA here is from genome assembly GCA_020086605.1 of Lanius collurio. NCBI lineage: Eukaryota > Metazoa > Chordata > Aves > Passeriformes > Laniidae > Lanius > Lanius collurio. Next base: position 25,698 of record JACBWW010000548.1, on the reverse strand, counting down.
GGATTTTCAAGGAAAAATTGCTGTTTTTTTGAGGAAAACTCTGTTTTTTCAAGGAAAACCGCGTTCTTTCAAGGAAAAACTGTGGTTTTCCAAGAAAAAGTGCATCCCAGGGGATGGGGACAGGGGGCATGAGCCAAAACCGCTGGATCCTGACTGGTCTGGCTGCTGTAAGTCCTGACAATCCTCCCTCCAGCCCCAGCCTCCCCCTCTTACCGATGATTTATGGGACTCAGGACATCACTTCCCACACGGTTCCCTAACACCAGGCCCAGCAGAGCTCCCAGAAATCCAATTTAACGTGGTTTGATCCCATCAGGAGCTGATGGAAAACCACTGCTCCCTCCTAATGCCCTAACGGGATAAACGGCCGTGGAGAGAGGGAAAACCAGGGGGAATTCTCCAGGAATGCATTCCTGGTGGGAATTTGGTGCTGCAAACTCCCCCATTAGGGACGATCCGGCTTGAGCTGCCCCCCAAAGTTTGGGAAGGGATGTTGGGAATTCAGGATCCGCCTTTTGCCGCTCTCCCGTCGGCGTTTTTGGGGCTTTCTAACCAGTCCTGCTTCCACACGGAATTATTCCTCCTTTTTCCCCCCCCAAAAAATGCTGCTTCCAGAGCTAACAAATTAATTTTTTTTTTCTGTTGTGATGCCAAGTTAACAGAAAGTCTCAAATATTGGGGTTGTGTTATCATTGAATTCCCAAAGTGCTGATCCGAGGAAACCCCTTGGAAACCCCGAGGAAATCCCTCGGAAACCTCGGGATCCCAAATTGCTCTCCCACTTCAGGGAGCTGATTAATGCCACAGAATGAGGGAGAATGAATCCCATGGAATGAGGGAAAATTAATGCCTTGCCCAGCTCAAGAGCCCAAGCAAAGTGCAAAATAAAATTCCCAATATTTTCACCAATCTTTAGGAAAATAAAGGAATAGAATGGAGCGAACCTGGAAAATCCTAATTAAAAAAAAAAATGAAAAAAGACAGGAGTGGAGGTGGGAGAAGAAATATTTCAGGGATACCTTCAGGAATGACAGAATTTGCATGAACTAAGGAATAGTGGATATAAAAATTCATTTTTTATATCAATTTGGAGCAACCCACTGTCATCCTTCCCAAAATATTCCCTTTTGGGTTGAACTCTGTTTTTTTAGTGACCTGGCTTTTAGTGAAAAGGAGAAATACCCAAACTGAGCAAATAAAAATGCCCAAAAATAAGTTGGGAAAGGTGAATTCCTGGGAGTTTTGGAAGTCGCAGAGAACTTGGCATCCTAAACGTACCCCCCTCACAGTGCTCCCCATTGCATGTGGTTTTTTCAAGGAAAAAACTGTGGTTTTTCAAGGAAAAACTGCATTTTTTTCAAGGAAAAACTGTGTTTTCCACGAAAAAACTGGTTTTTTTCAAGAAAAAACGTGTTTTTTTCAAGGAAAACTTGTATTTTGTCAAGGAAATCTGGGAACAAACCACTAAACCAGGTTACCCAAGGGGGGCTAAAACACTGAGAGAGAAAGAATCTGAGCGATGCCAAGGGAAGAACATCCCTGATGCTCCTCCTGTCCCATTGATCCAAGTTTTGGGTGGAGTATCGAGGTTAAGAAATCGAGGTTAAGAAATTGAGGTTAAAAAATGGAAGTTTTGAACCTGAGAGTAAGGAATCGAGGTTAATAAACTGAGATTTAGAAACTGAGGCGAAGAAATCGAGGTAAAGGAATCGAGGAAAACGAGGTTAAAAAATTCGAGATGAGGAAATCGAGGCTAAGAAATTTGAGATGAGGAAATCGAGGTTAAGAAATTTGATTTCCAAGCTGAAAACCCACAAAATTGGGTGTTCAGAGATCCCAACCACCTCCCACACCTCCCCAACCCTCCACCCACACCCGGACGAGACCCCACTTTATGGGGTTCCGCCCAGCCGTGCTCCGGAGCGTGGCTTGATTTAGGATCTCCATGCCTTGGGGGAAGGTTTTCGGCCCCGTTTCTCAACCCTTGCTGTGTCTGTCTGTCTTCTGCTGCCAGCGATGAAGACAACAAACCTCTTCCCAACAGCCAGACCTCGCTGGACGGGACGATAAAGCAGCAGGAGAGCGACGACAGCTTGGTGGACTACGGAGAAGGGGGCGAGGGCCAGTTCAACGAGGACGGCTCCTTCATCGGCCAGTACACGGTCAAGAAGGACAAGGAGGAGACTGAGGGCAACGAGAGTTCCGAAGCCACGTCCCCCGTCAACGCCATTTATTCCTTGGCATAGCAAAAAAAAAAAAACACCGGGAAAAGCACCCACAGCCCGAGGGGTTCGGAGCGGCCGGGGGTTCCGCCAGCAGCCGCCGCCGCCGCTGCCTCCGACAGGGAAGGGAACCGAGCGAGGACTGAAAAAAACAAACAAACAAACAAAAAAAAAATAGAGAAAAAAAATTAAAAATAAGGGGGAAAAAATAAATCAAAAAAAAAAAAAAAAGGGGAAAAAAGATAAAAATTCCAAGCAACGAGGCAGCCCAGGCGGCCGCCGATGCCATTTATCCTTCGCAAACGAGCCAACGGCAAAGGATGCGCGGGGCGGGAGCTGGGGCTGAGCTGGAGCAATGGGAGGAGAGGAGAGGCTTGAGCTGCTCCTCAGTTCGGGGCTGCACCCCAGTTTTTGGGCTACTCTTCAGTTCTGGGGCTGCACCCCAGTTTTTGGGCTACTCTTCAGTTTTGGGGTTGCACCCCGGTTTTGGGGTTGATCTCCTGTTTGGGGTTGCTCCCCAGTTTTGGAGCTGCTCTCCATTTTTTGGGGTTGCTCCCCAGTTTGGGGCTGCATCAGGGTCAGTCTGGAGGGGCCTCGTGTTGGGCTCGGCTCCCCAAGGCTTTTTTTGTTCTTTTAGGAGGGAGCTCCAAATTTTTTGGGTTTAATTTTTCCAGGAAGGTTCTGGATCGGAGGGGAGGGGGAAAAGAAATCAAAGAATCTGGGGGAGGGAAGAGCGGTGAGAGGGGCCTGGGCAGAGCAAAGGCACGGGAGGAGGAAAGGGGTGGATTTTGGGGTGAAAACACCGGATTGTTGAGCCATCCATCCTCACGGCAGCACCTTGCCCATAACCTCTCCCAAAAAACCCTCCTTCCTGAAAAAAAACCTATGCAGGGAAGAGCAGGTCCCCACCACCTCCCTCAGCACCGGGATTTGTCCATGCTGAGGCTGGGAAAACCCACAGGGAGCTCGTCCCCCCTTCCCACCGGGCTCTGGAGCGTCCTGGGAGGAGAAGAGGAATTTGTGAGGTTTGTGGAAGGACAAGGAGGAGCCTCTCCCCGCCCAGCCCGGGGTAACAGCGCTGCAGAAAAACCTTTTTGGGTTTAAATTTGCTTGGTGGGGATTTTGGGGGGAGCCACCCCCACCCCCACCCCACGCCTGCTTTCTTTTCAAGGCAACTCCATAAATCCGATGTAGCAAAGAGGGCCTGGAAGCAGGAGCGGGATCGGGATAGGACGAGGAGATCAGAACGATTAACAAATAATCCAAACCAGCTGGTGAGGATGGAAACCCCCCTGGGATGGGGTGGAGGATTCCCTGAAGGATTCAGGGCCACTCCACAAGGAAGGAACGCCGGACTGGAATCCACGCCTCCGCAGGGGGATGAGCCGGACGGACGCTGTTTTTCCCACTAAACCCCCTCCTCCTTTCTGACAGTGGCCTTTTCCCCCCTCCACCCCTCAGCCAAGCCACCACGGGACCCCCATCCCGCCTGGAGACTCCCGGGATTCCAGCGACCCCCCGAGCGCTCCCTCACATGCCTTACACAGCTTGAGACTTCCCGGGGAGTCACTCCAAGGATGCTCTTCCCGCTCGGCTTCCGCGCCCCCGACGGCCTCGGATGCGCCCCAGCAGTAGGAATGGGAAATTTGGGGTGTTCCCGGCTCTCCCAGCACGGATCAGGGTAGAAGGCAGGGGTTCCTGACAGACCCTCTGGATCTTCCCACTTCCTGCACTTTCGAAACCAAAGGTACCTTCACGGAGAGAGAGAGAGAGAGAGATTGGGTTTCTTTTGGAAAAGAAGGATTTTTGGATGGATTTTCCTTTCGTTACTTTTTTTTCTGAGGAGGATGGAGGTTTTTTTGGATGGGATGCAGCGGGATTCGTGCAGTTATTCTTCCTGCTCTGGAGACACGTCGGTGACAGGGATACTCCCTCTGCTGTGGGCTGTGGAGAGGGACTTTGCCACACCCCGATGGATCCCGGGAAGAGCCCGGACTGGGCCGACGAGAGAGATGGATGCAAATTAATCCAATGCAAATGCCTTCCTTAAAATAATAATTATCATTTATCTTGGTTGTCTTCTCTGATAGGTCAAACGTGGGGTGAAGATGGAGCTCGTGGGGTTGGATCTGGTGGCCCTAAAGGGTCCCTTCCCACACAAATTGTTCCATGAAACCAAGGGCAAAGGAATTCCAGGGTTGAGGACGGGGTCGAGAGGCAGATTCCCCTCCCAGAGCTGGGGGAGCTGTCCCAGGGATGTCCCTTGTCCCCTCCAGCCGTGTCCCCTGGCAGGGACAGCCCCAGCGTGACCCTCAGTGCGGGCACAGCCACACCCCGATCCCACTCCTGCCCATCCCCTTTGGGACAGCAGCTCCCGGAATTCCATCCGGCTTTTAGGCAAACACCCCCCAGGCCGAAGGTGACACCACCCCTGGGCACGGGGACGATCCCATTCCCATCCCATTCCCATCCCATTCCCAGCTCCCAGTGGAGTTTGGGCACCTTCCCGCCCAAGCTCCTGGAAACGAGGAGAGGAACAAACCCAGCCTCTGGCTCTGGGATCTTCCCAGCATTCCCAGTCCTCTCTGCTTTGTGGCCCGGCTGATGGGACCACAAAACACCTCCAAATCTCTGGGAATGTGGCCGGGATTGCTGGGAGCAGGTCCGTGTTGGGGTTCCATGATGCGCCATTCCCATTAAAACCGGTATTCCCGAGCCGCCTCATCCCTGAGGAAACCCCTCAGCATCCCTTTGGAAATGGGGGAATGGGAAGGAGCTGGATTCTGCCCAACCTTATCCCAAATTCCCTCATAAAATTCCCAGTCCTACCCCAGGGTGCTCTGAGCAATGAGAAGAGGGAGGAGATGCAGGGGCAGGCGAACAACTCGGTGTAAGTTACTCACAGCCCTGTCTCAGCTCAGTGTAAAAAATACCCACCATTTTTAAGGTTTAGCAGAAATGTTGACATTTCTTCAAAATTTCCCCCCTGGAGTTTTGGATCCCAAAGAAAATTCCAGTTAAAAACTCATCCCGAGCTTCTCATGGTTTACTCCTCTGAGTAAAGTTCGAGGTTTGCATGGGGAGCAAAGCCCTGACCTCAAACCTTCCACAGCACTCACAGGGTGACCCCACAGATCCCAAAAACCCAGACAGGGCTGGGATGAACCCGGGAACATCCTTGGAGCAGGAATGGATGGAGAATCCACTCGAGGACTGAGGGTCCTTCCCTGCCCTGATCCTGATCCCACTCCCGGGAGCTGCTCTGCTGCTCCTTCCCCTCTCCAGAGGGGACATCCCAGTCCCCTCCTGTCCTGCCGGCTCTGGTGACCCCCAGGCTGAGCAAGGATGTTCCCATTCCCACCCCAGGGACAGCGATCCCTCCCTGGGGTCTGCTCTGGGAACACGCCCCGTTTTCCAGAAGAAAGAACCCTCCCTCCACCAGGGGTTTCAGTTGGGAGCCAGCTTTGAATTGGTGAATAAATAGGGAAGAGCCAGAGCCCAAATTCCAGCACCAGACCCCAAATTCCAGCACTCTCAGGAGCTGAGTTCCACCCCAAACGTGCAGATTTGTCCTGTTCCTACAACATTCCGAGCCAACACCTCATCCACGTCCTGGAGATGAATCCAGGGGTCTCCGTGGCACCCAGCTGATGGAAATGCCAGGAATTTGGGATATGAGAGGATTTCCCTGTGCTTCCCAGATCCAGAGGCTGCTCCCGTCCTCCCTGAGGTGACGCCACAGCTGGAGGCACAAAAACAGTGGGAAAAGCTGGATTTTGGGTCCAAACCCTGAAACCCCCCCCCCAGGACACGCTGTCCCCGCTGCCAGCACTGCCTTCCTGGAGGTGATGGATCCCAAATCCAGGTGTGACCCTGGATCCAGGAGATCCAGCAGGAGCTGAGGGAGAGCAGCAGGAGAAGGGAGGAGCTGGGCAGTGCCACCCGAGGCCACCACAGAGCTCGTTCCAGCTGTGCCAACGACTTTTCCTGGCACATCCCAACGCCACCACCCGTCCTGGCACACCCCAAACCCTCTCCTCATCGGACAGGTCCCAGCAGAGCTGCGAGAGCCACCTGCGAGGTCACCTCGGGGGCCCAGGCTTTGTGTGAGCCTTCAGCAACCAAGATTTCAGTTAAGCAATAAAAAAACCAACAAAACAACCTTATTAAGGAAAAAAAAAACAAACAAAAAAAGGACAAAAAAAAAAAAAGAGACACCTCCGATTTCTTGCACTAAAAGCTGTTTTATTAACGAGAATAACAACGCTTTCCTGGTCCTCACAACGCCACCCACGGCATCAGTAGCGCCCCTCGCCTCTGTCTCTGTGTCCTCGCATCGGGTGTCGGGGTTTGGTTGTTCAACGCTGTCCAAACCCCGTGTCAGACCCCCAAAACTCCGTGCCAGACCCCAAAATCCCACGTCAAACCCTAAAAAGTCCACGTCGAACCCCAAAATTCCATGTCGAACCCACAAAATCCTGTGTTAGACTCCCAAACTTTCCTGTCAACCCCAAAAATCTCATGTCAAACCCCAAAATCCCATATCAACCCCAAAATCCAATGTCAAACCCCAAAATCCCATGTCAAACCCCAAAATCCCATGTCAGACCCCAAACTTCCATGTCAACCCCCAAACTTCCATGTCAACCCCCAAAATCCCATATCAACCCCCAAAATCCCATATCAAACCCCAAAATCTCATGTCAAACCCCAAAATCCCACGTCAAACCCCAAAATCCCA
>JACBWW010000548.1:0-11478 GCA_020086605.1 Lanius collurio | reverse complement strand
CTCTGTCCCCTCTCTGTCCCCTCCCTCTGTCCCCTCCTGTCAGACCCCTCTGTCCCCTCTCTATCCCCTCTGTGTCCCCTCTGTCCCCTCTGTGTCCTCTCCCTCTGTCCCCTCCTGCCAGACCCCTCTGTCCCCTCTCTGTCCCCTCTCTGTCCCCTCCCTCTGTCCCCTCCTGTCAGACCCCTCTGTCCCCTCTCTGTCCCCTCTGTGTCCCCTCTGTCCCCTCTGTGTCCTCTCCCTCTGTCCCCTCCTGCCAGACCCCTCTGTCCCCTCTCTGTCCCCTCTCTGTCCCCTCCCTCTGTCCCCTCCTGTCAGACCCCTCTGTCCCCTCTCTGTCCCCTCTGTGTCCCCTCTGTCCCCTCTGTGTCCTCTCCCTCTGTCCCCTCCTGCCAGACCCCTCTGTCCCCTCTCTGTCCCCCCTCTGTCCCCCCTCTGTGTCCCCTCAGTGTCCCCTCCTACCAGACCCCTCTGTCCCCTCTCTCTGTCCCCTCTCTCTGTCCCCTCTCTCTGTCCCCTCTCTGTCCCCTCTCTGTCCTCTGTGTCCCCTCTGTGTCCCCTCTGTGTCCCCTCTGTGTCCCCTCTCTGTCCCCTCCCTCTGTCCCCTCTCTGTCCCCTCTGTCCCCTCTGTCCCCTCCCTCTGTCCCCTCTCTGTCCCCTCCCGGCTCTCGGGCTGTGACAGAGAGCAGCAGGCCCAGGACAGGACGATGTGACCCAGTGGGCTCTGCCCTGGGAGGGGGTGACACGGTGGGACAGGGACAGGAGGGTGCTGCTGGTGGCTCCCGCTGCTCCTCCTCATCCTCACCAGGCACAGGAAGAACCTTTGGGATTTCCCCATCGCTCCAAGGGGGTCCAAACCCACCTGGGCAGGACAGAGGGACAGGGGCCCCTCCAGAAGTGTTTTGGGGACACATCTCGTGGCTGGGGACAGGCCCAGTGCCCACAGCACCCCTGGACGTGGAGTCCTGACCCCCACGGGGAGCAGGGACCCCCAAACTGCACTTTGGGGTCCCTGCTCCCCTGTTTGGGGTGACTGATAAGCCTGAGGGGGCTGAGCTGCACCCCAAGACCCCAAACCCCTCTTTTGGTCCTCATTTGGCTGCTCATGGCGGGTTTGGAGTGGCCCAGAATTCCTGCAGGACCTGGAGCCCAAAAAAAGCTCTGGGAGGGCTGAATCCAGAGCTTTCCTCCCAATCCATCCCCGAGCACAGGCGGATTTCCAGGAGGACAAACCCGTGACCACGACCCCGTTTGTACCTCCCCAGCCCCGCTGTGCCGGGACAGACACGATGTCCCCACAGCTCGGAGAGGTTCTGAGGATCAGAATCCAGGGAACATCACACGCCTGCCCTTTCCAGCTTTAGCCACGATCCCAAATAAAAGAGGCACAGGAGGAATTCCAGCCCGGCCCCCTTCCCGTGCGATCCTCCCCTCGGGAATGCTGCAGCAGAAGGAGCCGCCCCACTTAATCCCAAATGGATGGCTGAGTGCGGGAGATGGAATTACACTGATTTATCCCGGTAATGGACGGCGCCGGACGCGGCACCTCCTGCCGAAGTCCAGCTCTGGCCTCCCCAAAATCCCGCTGGGATCATCCTCTGGAGGATGCAGCGCCCCAAAATCCCGCTGGGCTCATCCTCTGGAGGATGCAGCGCCCCAATCGGAGCTGTGGGGGCTGTTCCAGGCAGGTCCTCAAAGTCTCCCCGAGCTCCCAAACTCTGCCTCTCGCTAATGGATCGCTCCCAGATCCCGGGAGCTCTGAAGGGACGGGATAATGGGGTGTTTTCCATCCCGCCCTGCTCCCGGAGGGGTCAGTGACAGCCTCCATTAGCAGTGGTGACAGATCCCCTTTCAGGAGAACAGAAGGCTCTCGGGTGGCTGTCAAAATATCCCGGGAAGAGGAGAAAAAAGAGCTCCCAATGGCCCTTCCTTAATGAGGGAGAGAGCAGGGCTCGATATCCCATGCAGAGTGTTCCCAAGCTTTGGAGGAGCTGAGGGTCAGATCCAGGATCGGGAGCTGGGGTTGGATCCAGGATCAGGAGCTGAGGGTCAGATCCAGGGTCGGATCCAGGATCAGGAGCAGAGGGTCAGATCCAGGATCGGGAGCTGGGGTCAGATCCAGGGTCTGATCCAGGATCAGGAACTGAGGGTCGGATCCAGGGTCGGATCCAGGATCAGGAACTGGGGTCGGATCCAGGATCAGGAACTGAGGGTCAGATCCAGGATCAGGAACTGAGGGTCGGATCCAGGATTGGGAGCTGGGGTTGGATCCAGGATCAGGAACTGAGGGTCGGATCCAGGATCAGGAACTGAGGGTTGGATCCAGGGTTGGATCCAGGATCAGGAGCTGAGGGTCAGATTCAGGATCAGGAGCTGAGGGTCGGATCCAGGATCAGGAGCTGAGGGTCGGATCCAGGGTTGGATCCAGGATTGGGAGCTGGGGTTGGAGCCAGGATCAGGAACTGAGGGTCAGATCCAGAATCAGGAGCTGGGGTCGGATCCAGGATCAGGAGCTGAGGGTCGGATTCAGGGTCGGATCCAGGGTCGGATCCAGGATTGGGAGCTGGGGTTGGATCCAGGATCAGGAGCTGAGAGTCGGATTCAGGGTCGGATCCAGGATCCACAGCTCGGGGTCATTCCCCAGGTGTGACCTCGGAGCAGCCGCCCCTCAGGCACAATCTGGGGGTGGCAGTCGGGACCACAAGGGGGTCCCAGAGGATTCTCTCATCCAGTCTCCAGTTACAGAGTGGCTCGGAGTCAGCACTCAGGGAAATTCTGTTCCTCCCTCACGTCTTTGTCTGGCCTGGAGCTGCCTGAGGAAAAACTCCCTGAGTTTTTCAGCTTTTAAGCTCTGCTGCTCCTGCCTCTCGCAAACCCCGGGGAAAGGGAACTGCAGAGATTAGGAAAAGTCAACTCATTAATTAGTGCAGGGCTGGCATCTCCTGCAAGCCCACAGCGTGCCTGGCTCAAAGCTGCCCCTTGTCCCCGAGGCAGAGGGACAGGCCAGGGGAACAAAGGGACAGTGTTGGCCGCAGGGCCGTGGGCTCAGGACGCTGTTTGGGGCAGGATTCTCGGTGACATCAAGTGACTCCATGTGACAGAGACACTCCAGGGCTGCTGGAACGAGCGGCTCCTGCGTGGGAGAGGCTCCCACCCCGCTGCGCTCCGTCCCCCAATTCCCTGTCCCGACACGGCTCGAGCCTCTCCCACCGGGAGCTGCCACTTCCCCCTGGCAGGGGCTCCTCCCTCCCCAGCAGGGCGGGACAACAAAGCTCCGGTTTTATTTTGGGGCCTGTCAGGGAATAAAACCCGAGCAGAGCTGAGGGCAGTGGGCTGGGATCTGCTCCTGGTGCTGGGATTTGCTCCTGGTGCTGGGATCTGCTCTTGGTATCTGCTCCTGGTGCTGGGATCTGCTCCTGGTGCTGGGATCTGCTCCTGGTGCTGGGATTTGCTCCTGGTGCTGGGATCTGCTCCTGGTGCTGGGATCTGCTCCTGGGATCTGCTCCCAGTGCTGGGATCTGCTCCCGGGATCTGCTCCCAGTGCTGGGATCTGCTCCCAGTGCTGGGATCTGCTCCTGGGATCTGCTCCTGGTGCTGGGATCTGCTCCCAGTGCTGGGATCTGCTCCTGGTGCTGGGATCTGCTCCTGGGATCTGCTCCCAGTGCTGGGATCTGCTCTTGGTATCTGCTCCTGGTGCTGGGATCTGCTCACTGAGCTGGGATCTGCTCCTGGGATCTGCTCTCGGTGCTGGGATCTGCTCTTGGTATCTGCTCCCGGCGCTGGGATCCAGCCCTGGGACTCAGGAAAGGTGAAAATCCAGGATTTGGGATGCTGGTAGCATCTCTTCTGTGTGGGTGAGGACACAAAGAGGCCGGGTGGGTTTGGCAGCCGGAGGGGGGGTCGGAAAGCAGAGCTGGGCTCTCGCTGTTTGCTCAGGTGCGGATCGAGCGCTGCTGGTAACGAGGGGGGGCTGTGGAGGGGCAGAGCATCCCATGGGATGGGCTAATCCCTGCTCCGAGGGGCTCGGGGGCGGACAGATGGGCAGGGAGAGGAGTGGAAGCAGCACCAGCTGGAGCAGGGGGATGAGCAGCAGGAGCGGCCCAGGAGCTCTTGGCAGCATCCTCAGCTCCTCACGGGGGGTTCGGGGGAGGGCAGCGGGAAATGAGGCTCTGCCGGGCTGGGGGAGCGCTCCGTGCGCCATTTCCGAAGGCTTTGTTCACAAAGAGGGATAAAGCAGCCCAAAATCCCCGCTGGAGGTCCGTGGGAAGGGGTGCTGGAGGTGGAGCTGCTCCCACAGAGGGTTCGGGGAGCAGAGGCTGCACAAAGAGCTCAGGGTTCGGTTCGGGGTTTGAGTTTTGGGATCTTTAGGGATCGCAGGAGGCTGTGGAGGAGGCTGGAAAGGCCATCAGGAAATGCCCTGGCACTTAAAGAGTTTCAATTAAAGATTCCTTTGTCACAGAACCCCAAAATCCCAGACTGGCTTGGGTTGGGGGGGGACCTTAAAGCCCATCCAGTGCCACCCCTGCCACGGGAAGGGACAACCTCCCCTGTCCCAGGGTCCTCCAAGCCCCGTCCAGCCTGGCCTGGGACACTTCCAGGGATGGAGAATCCTGTTCCAGGGCATCCCCACCCTCACCAGCCAAGAATTCCATCCCGATATCTTCATTATTTTCACAATAATACCGAATTATCTCCCCTTCCTCACCCCCCACCAATATCCCGTGTGCTTCTGGCTCGGTGTTTTCCATCAGAAACCCTTGGAAAGGAGCATTTACGGAGGAGGGGGGAAGAATGGGAAACAGCAAAGGAGGAGGGACAACAATTCCCACCCGGATTTGTCCCATCGGGGACAACAAGAGCTCCTTCAGCCGCTCCCGCTCCTCCGGGCACCGCTGGAATTCTGCCCTGGAGTGACTCTCCGTCGGGCTGGTGGCCAGCGGGGAGGCACAGCTGGACTCCGGAGCCTCTGGAATCGCAGCCCCCGGGAATGCCCGGGGCTGGAAGGGCCCGCTGACCCCGCTGTGTGTCCCCCCCAGGGCTGCCGTCCCCACCCGCCCGTAGAGGCTCCGCAGGACCCGGCTCAGCAGGATGGGAGGCGCCGCTGGATTCATCCACACTTCCCTGGCTGTCGGCACCTTCCTGGGTAAGAGATTCCCGCGGGAGGGGCTGGTGGGGGTGGGACATCCCCCGGGATTCACCGGGAGCGGCCTCTCCATGGGATGCGGCGGCGCCGAACCCCGATTCTCTGGGATTTGGGATGTGCTGCTCCATTCCTGGGCTGTTCCAACATCCCTTTGGGCCAGGAGTGTTGGACACACACACGGCCCCTCTCAGAGTCCAGGCTGAGCGAGGGGCAGGAGGAATTTCCTCCTGGCTGTGGGATTCCACATCCCTGGAAAAATCCAGGGATGCCTTGCTGGCAATATCCCACCTGCAAAGATCCCCCTGCTCCTTAGGGAGCATTTCTGGATCTCAGGGAGCGTTTCTGGATCTCAGGGAGGATTTCTGGATGTCAGGGAGAATTTCTGGTTCTCAGGGAGGATTTCTGGATCTCAGGGAGCATTTCTGGATCTCAGAGAGGATTTCTGGATCTCAGGGAGCATTTCTGGATTGCAGGGAGGATTTCTGGTTCTCAGGGAGAATTTCTGGTTCTCAGGGAGAATTTCTGGATCTCAGGGAGGATTTCTGGATCTCATGGAGCATTTCTGGATGTCAGGGGGTGTTTCTGGATCTCAGGAAGAATTTCTGGATCTCAGGGAGAAATTCCAGCTCTGAGGGACATTTCTGGATCTCAGGGAGGATTTCTGGGTCACAGGGAGAAATTCCAGCTCTGAGGGACATTTCTGGATCTCAGGAACAATTCCCAGATCTCATTTCTAATCCTTGGGCACCATTTCTGGACCTCAGGGACATTTCTGGATCTCAGGGACAAATCCCAGATCTGAGGGACATTGCTGGATTTGGGGGATGATTTCCAGGTCTCAGGATCCCTCCCTGGATCTCGGGGAGGCTCAGGCTGCTCCCTGCAGGTCCCTTTTCCGCAGGGAGACATTTCCTGTGCAGCTGAGATCGGATAATGTCCTCCAGCCCATCCATCACCGCAGGCAGAGCCGGCTGGCCTGTCCTTATAAATATCCAATTACCTTTTAATGTTCTCCACAGCCCCGAGGAGGCCCAGGCAGGGGGGGCTGCCCTGCATCCCAAGGCAATTTTCCCACTTGGAAATTGGCCTGACCCCGATGCAGCCCCGGAGCTGGAGTTGGGGTCTCCCATCAACCACCTGAGATCAGGCAAACCCCCCCAAAAATCGCTCCCTGGGCAGCCTGGGAGGGTGATTTTCACTGAGCTTTGGCTGATGAGGCCATGGAGCTCCGGAGGCAGCCGGGACAGGGAGAAATCCGGGAAACACGAGGAGGGATCGGGACCAAAGGATGGCAGCGATGGATGAGGCTCAGGGAGGAGTTATGGAGTGGGAAAGGAGCCAAAGCCTCCAGGTCTGGAGGGAGATTTAAATCTTTAAAGCTTCTGAAGTGCACGGAGACCACCCTAAAAGCCCAGACTCTCCCCAGCCTTTGTTCATCTGGGAAGACCTCTGGAAAATCTGGGAATCCAAGCCCTGACCTTTTGTTCCTCAGAAAGCTGCTCGTTAAAAATAACCCCAAATAAACCCCAGTTCCTCAGAGAGCTGCTCCTCAAGAAACCCCAAATCCGGCTGGATTCTGGGCAAAAATTCTCTACCAAAGCAATTTATTGCCCAGCTTCCTGCTGTAATCCAGAGGCTCCAGAGGCTCCAGGGCCGTGCTGTGGATGTCTTCACAAACAGGAATTCAGCTTGGAAAACATTCCAGCGAGGAAATCCATCCTTTCCTGGGCTCCAGAGCTGGGCTCAGCTCAAAGGCCAAGTGCAGCCTCCTGGACACCTGCGATTTCCAGGCCTGGCTCGCAGCGTATTCCTAAAAAATATCCTAAAAACAACCCAAAAGGGAGGCTCTGGAGTCACCTCCCTGCAGCTGCTTCTCCAAATCTTCATTTTCAGGCGTTCTGCTTTCGCCTGTTTCCCGTTATTTTGGTGATAGTTTTCATGTTCCCTAACCCTGAAGGATGTGGGGGGGTTTTTCTTGTTGTCCCAGCTCTCCCAGCTGGATGGAACACGGGAAATTCCGAGTGGGTCCCTCCGCTCCTTTGAATTTTGGCTTAAAAACCTTCATTTTGTGCCTGTCTTCTCCCTGTTTTCCAAAGGCCAGAGCGTCCAGGACAGATCCTGCGTTGGCAACGTTAAAAATTGGAAATTGCAGGGTTGGAGAACTGGCCCAGAGCAGGCTCAGAAGTTCTGGGATTTATCAGTTCTTTATGTTAACCTTATCCCCACCTTGTAACTGTTTAATTAGTGCTTTAATCAGCCCATGATTTGTTTAATGAGTGAAATCCAAACGTTTCACCCCCAGCACCTTGGGATTGTGGATTAGGACTCACCTGAACTGCTGGCATCGATTCCAAGTGGGAAAATCAATGCCTGGCACTCCGAGCTGTAACCTTGGCAGGGACAAAGGGACAGCAGAGGGACACAGGCTCTGGCTGGGATCGGGAGGGAGGATGAGCCTGATTTGGCTCGACTGGAATAAAAGATCCCATGGGAAAGGGCAGGGATGGGAGTGGCAACAATAGATATTTTATTTGTTAAATAAATAGAAATTATTTACCTTATGCTCCCTAATTGATCCCCAAACTAAAGCTGTTCAGCCTCGACCCTGCCACCGCCATCTATCAGAGCACAATTAACTCATCTATCAGCACACAATTAATCCTTTCTCATTAATTCCCCATTAACTCATGATTGGTTTTCCTCCCTGGTCAGCAGAGTTTATTCCAGCTGGGACTGACCTAAATGGGAGAAAACCTCCAGCTTTTCCTTTAGGAATGGGACCATCCTGGTGGGAAAGCAGCGCTGGCTTGGGGGGGGAAACAACCCCCAAAATGCTGCTTTTCCTTAATTCCAAACAATCCACGCTCGCCGCCTCTCCCTGGGTGGCACCGGCACCATCTCGGAGCCGGGATAATTGCCCGGAGCAGGGACACGGGGAGCAGCTGCTCCCAGCCCAGAGCCAATTAGCAGAGCTCCTCTCTTCTCCCATGCCATGCCATGCCATGCCATGCCACGCCACGCCACGCCACGCCACGCCATGCCATGCCACGCCACGCCATACCATACCATGCCATGCCATGCCATGCCATGCCATGCCATGCCATCCCATCCCATCCCATCCCATCCCATCCCATCCCATCCCATCCCCATGCCATGCCATGCCATGCCATGCCAGCCCATCCCATCCCATCCCATCCCACCCCCCCCTATCCCATCCCCTTATCCCATCCCATCCCATCCCACCCCATCCCATCCCATCCCATCCCATCCTATCCCATCCCATCCCACCCCATCCCATCCATCCCATCCTATAGATCCCACCCCATCCCATCCATCCCATCCTATAGATCCCATCCCATCCCATCCCATCCCATCCCATCCCATCCCATCCCATCCCAGCCTCCTCCCGGAGCAGCCGGAGCACGAAGCAAACCCCGGGAGCTGCGGGTCAAGGGCTGTTCCTGCTGCTCCCAGGCTGTTCCCAGGCTGTTCCCAGGCTGTTCCCAGCTGGAAGTGGCTCTTCCATAAAACATCCCGCTCCCGGGAGCCACTTCATTTACGGGGGGAAGGAGACAGGTTGGCGTTGGCACAGCGGGTTGGAGACGCTCATTAATTCAATTGCAGAGCAGGGGAGGATCCTGGAGCCGGGGAAGCAGCTCGGAGCTTATCAGTGCTGGTGGCTCCTTCGCTGATAAGGGCCAGGCGTCTCCAGGGGGACAGGCAGGACAGACGTGCTGGCAATTATCCCGCCGGCTGTTCCTGCAACCAAGAGATTTCCAGGCGGATTCTGCCTCGCTTTTGTTCACCGTGTCCCTTCCCGGCCGGGTTTGGAGCACCCCGGGCTGTGGGAGGTGTCCCAGCCCATGGCAGGGGTGGAACGGGATGAGATTTAAGGTTTTTCCCACCCAAACCAGTCTGGGATTCTGGGGTTCTCCTGTGTGGAAGGGGAGCTGCTGGAATTTGCTGTTTGTGTGAGAGCAGAGGGCAGCTGGCACTTGCCAGGGGCACGTTGTCCCCACAGGGTGGCCCGGGCATGGCGTGGAGAAGGCAGGGGGGCCCTTTGTCCCTCTTGTTCCTCCCCATTCTCAAAACCAGAGTCAAATCCGTGTCTGAACACCCCAAAAGCAGCTTCAGGCTCATCCCAGCCACAGAACAGAATAGTTTGCTCTGGTTTGCACTGGTTTGTAGTGGTTTGCACTGGTTTGCACTGGTTTGTAGTGGTTTGCACTGGTTTGTAGTGGTTTGTAGTGGTTTGTAGTGGTTTGCTCTGGTTTGCACTGGTTTGCTCTGGTTTGCACTGGTTTGTAGTGGTTTGCTCTGGTTTGTAGTGGTTTGCTCTGGTTTGCACTGGTTTGCACTGGTTTGTAGTGGTTTGCTCTGGTTTGCTCTGGTTTGCACTGGTTTGTAGTGGTTTGTAGTGGTTTGCACTGGTTTGTAGTGGTTTGCTCTGGTTTGTTGTGGTTTGCACTGGTTTGCACTGGTTTGCTCTGGTTTGCTCTAGTTTGCTCTGGTTTGCTCTGGTTTGTACTGGTTTGTAGTGGTTTGCTCTGGTTTGCTCTGGTTTCCACACCAGTAACAAACTGGTTTGAGGTGTCCGGAGCTGGCGGTGCCACAGGGACAGAGGGGACCTGCCAGGTGTGTTCAGAGCTGGGAAGATCCCGGTTCTCCCCTCTCCTCCCTCATCCTGGAGAGGGTTTAGGAAGAAGGAACCAGCCAAAGTCTCCGAGGCAGAGGAGGAGCCTCAGGGACAGCAGGACATCCAGGTATTCCCAGCTCCAGTTCTGCCCACACGTGGCGTTCCAGGAGGTCCCTGCTCCTCCCTCCACGTGTCCCCAGGAATGCTGGTCCCTCTGGAAGGACGGGGATGGTGTGGGATGCTCGGTGGGAATCCCAGGTTGTGTTCCCACAGCCGGGGTGGGGCTGTGCTGACAGATGGGGTGTGATCATCACCTTGCTCCTTCTCTCCTCCTCGCTGCCGGGGACACCCTACAAAACTGAAAAGGAGAATGTTTAGGATGAGCCGAGTGGAGCTGAGCGGGTTTTCCCCTCTCCCGCAGTTTGGTGCCAAGCCCAGAGTGGCACGAGGAGCTACGGGCCGGTGTTCGAGGAGCAGCCGTCCCACACGCTCTTCCCTGAGGGCTCCACAGAGGAAAAGGTCACCCTGTCCTGCCGGGCACGGGCCAGTCCTCCGGCCACCTACAGGTGAGCCCGGGGCTCCCGTGGCACCAGGAACGGGATAAATCCATCCCAGATTCTGCTCTGCCTCCTCCATTTTTATACATGGAAAATGACTGACTTGGGAAGGAGATTCCTGGTCCTGTGAGGAGCTGGGGGGGCTCAGCCTGGAGAAAAGGAGGCTCAGGAGGGACCTTGTCATTCCACAACTCCCTGACAGGAGGGGGCTCAGGGGGGGATTTGGGGTCTCATCCCAGGGAACAGGGACAGGAGGAGAGGGAACGGCCTCAGGCTGGGCCAGGGGAGGCTCAGGGTGGGCACCAGCAGGAATTTCCTCATGGAAAGGGTTGGGAAGGGCTGCCCAGGGAGGTTTGGAGTGCCCATCCCTGGAGGTGTCACCTGGATGTGGCACTGAGTGCTCAGGGTGGGGATCGGGCACAGCTCGGACTGGATGATCCCAGAGGGACTTTCCAACCTCAACAATCCCCCAATTCTGAGATGTTCCACCCCTCCCACGGCACGAAATCCAAATCTACGAGATCCAAATCCACCTCCAACCCCACCCCAGCTGGAAAACCACGGGGCACAGCCCCACAGGTGTGGCTGTGGGGATTTATCCCTGTCCCTGCTCCCACTTCCCCCGGCAGGTGGAAGATGAACGGCACGGAGCTGAAGCTGGAGCCGGATTCCCGCTACAGGCTGGTGGCCGGGGATTTGGTGATCAGCAACCCCGTGAAAGCCAAGGATTCCGGCTCCTACCAGTGCGTGGCATCCAATGCCAGGGGCACCGTGGTGAGCAGAGAAGCCTCGCTGCGCTTTGGCTGTAAGTTTGGCACCACCAGGTAAATTAAACACAGCCACAGTTAGGCTGGGTTTAAACTGAGCCCGCCTGGAAATAGGCTGGAGGGAATCTCTCCGACACAGCATCCCATGGAGAAATCCCCTGGCAATTCCAGAGGAATTGGAGGATTTGGAGTATTATGGAGAAAGCCAATGGTATTTTTGGATCTCCCTGTGCCCAAACCAGCCCGAGGAGGTGCTGAGGAAATGCAGAGGTTCCTCCAGCTGCTTTTCCCTGTCCGAGTTTCACTCTGCCTGTTCAGTTTTGCAGGAATTTTCGGCGGAAGAGCGGGACCCCGTGAAGATCACCGAGGGCTGGGGGG
>JACBWW010000547.1:0-30746 GCA_020086605.1 Lanius collurio | reverse complement strand
TTTGGTGTGGGTTTTTTCCTAAATAATGAATAGCTGCAGATCTGCTCTTAAATTGATTTTTACTATAAAGTATCAAAGCACATTTACAGCATGTGAGAGACTCCTCCCAAATAAAAAGAAACATTAAAATTACATTAATAAATGCAAGCAAGTGAGAAATAATAATAAAAAAATCCAGACAGCTCTAAATGATACCTCATACCCAACAAGAAGGACTCCAGAAAGAAATAATTTCATTCTTTTTAAAGTGTGAATGACATTTTATCCCAGGAGGATGGAAGTGTGATTCTCAGTTCTACCTGCCTGAAGTACTTCTGACATGGTGTGAAAGCCATCCATCAGTGAGTCAGATATATCCAGTCATTAGGAAAAAGGGGATACTGAAAGCAAAGTGAGGTGGTCACATGCCTGACACTGAAAGCTGGGTTCTTGTCAGGTATTCCTAAAAAAAGCACTGGGTTTCTAAAAAGGAAGTAGTAGTTAGTGGTTTAAGCTTTTTGGAGCACCTATAGATGCAGCCAGAGTGGGACAGATGGGGCCCTGCAGCACAGCTCACAGGACTTTATGCTGTGTCGAGAGGTCCCTCCCTCTCCAAACTCCCCCCAAGCTCTCCCTTCTCGGCTTCTCCCTTCAACTGACCCTCACTACAAATCTGTTCTCATTGTTGTCTCCCTTTTACTCTACCCTCTTTTCATGTTCCTTTTCAATACAGTTCACTTTCCACTCAGTCCTTTCTTTGTAGATGTTCACAAGAGCAGTAGCACTGAACACCTGCAAGTAAAATGCAGAGTATGATGGTGTTGTCCAAATAAAAAGAGAGCAAAAAGAGAGAAATTTGGCTCCACAAGACTGATGTAGCCAAGGAGTTATCCTTAAAGTTTATAAACAAAGTCTACTACTCACTGGATTGCACCTAAAGCAATGTGTTGAACTGTAATTCCTATGAGACCTATACAGCAATTCAGCTGACCAGTCAGCTGCCAAAATACAATGCCTTAGACAGCAGGTCAAGAAATGTTTAGCCTCACCTGTAAAACTTCCTTCCTGGCAAGCCCAGAGGATCAGTGAAAGCTCTTTCTATCAACATCAGCTGATCATTCATAATGCGCACTGCAAGTGAACTGCAGGAGAGGGAGATGGAGAAATGTCACACAGTGGGGAAATGTTACTTCCCAGTTTCAATTAAAACACTTTTCTTCTCTCTTTTTTTGGCAGTAAAAGAATAAAAAGGCAAGTGTGCTCCACAGTTCACAAAAAACAAGATGAGGTTTGACAAACATAGATACTAAATCCATGTTATATTAATGCATTGGTATTTCTGTGTTTGAAAACTCAACAAGATTTCACACTATGCAAAATAAAATGGGAAATTTTCTGAGTGTCAGATACTTGCTTAGTATTAAATGGCACTGGAACAATCCCACCTAAGACGGGGGAGGAAGGCTGAGATTTACATCAAGATGAAGATAGCTAAAATGTTGGTGTCCATCCATAAGCTGAATGTCCATAGTCCTGTCCTAATCTATACAGTAACATAGTAAGGATGAGATTCAACTCCCTAAACACAACTGGTACCATATGTGGCCTCCAGTCACTGCACTCAGAGGGCACAGAAGTCCTGCAAGGCCCTTAGGCTTGCAAGCATCATACAGATATCTCAGATACTCTGAAGAATCATCCTCTCTCCTTGAAGTGTGCTGAAAGTACAAATCCTGGTGTCACCTACAGCACTCAAATGTAGGTGTCTAAATAGAGATCTCAGTCCAACTCTAACTTTCATTGCTACCTGCCTTTCCATGTATTACAGTAATTTTTATGACAGCCTGATACTAGTAATAAGCTCTACAGCTCATACTATCAATCACAGGAAACATTCATATATCTGCTAATTCATCTTAGCAGACACTGCTTGTCTCAGTGTTCAAGGGCCCTATTCTACACTAATCAGTGAGAATCCTTGTGTAACAGAAGAAATAAAGAACTGCCACTCTGGGTACCTAAGGCAGATGTAAATATATACATTATACATATATAACTTTTCTTTCAGACTTACTTTTTCATGTCAACTTGTTCAAGTCTCCTGTGAAATTCAGCAGCAGCCTTTGAGAAGTTCACCACAGCAGAAAAAAGAGGATCTAGGAATGGAAGGTCTACATGAACAACTTCACAGCATTTACTAAGTCAAACATACCTTTCAGTAGCCCAGTGGGAGAAGTACATCTGTCTTGCTGATATAATAGCATTAATTTTGTTGTCTTTATATAATTGATTGGTTTCCCTAGTGCAGACTTTAAAGAGCTGAACTACTAGCAAATACCTTTTACAATGAGACACAGTAAAGCAGAGTGCTTGGTAAAGCTTTCACAACCATCCATCTTCCCTCTGCCTTGCAAGGAAAAAATTGGCTGTCATTGCAAACGGAGAGCTCTGCAGATTCCTGTTTAACAAATGCACTGCAGTGTTCAGGTATAAAAAGCTTGACTTCCATCAAAAATACCAGCTGTTCCAGAGGGCTGTGGAAGAACAGCAGGATTTTGCTCTAGGAGAAAGATGTCCTGTTCACAGCACAACAGGAGAGTGTGATCCATGCACTGAGCAGTGTTAGGTGAGGCACAAAAGGCACAGCTGTCGTGGCACACGGTGACAGACACAGTGGATTTCAGCAGCCAAGTCCTGAGCTTGCTGCACGCTGGGGTTGCAGCACAGGAGGTGTCCCTGCCATGGCCCTCTGGGCTGTCCCACCACGCTGCCACTCAGACCCCAGGGGTTTGCCTGGCTGTGTGCAGGCAGGCTGGCAGGAATGGCTGCTGCCTTTTCCTGCCCTGTCCCTGCCAGTACATCTGAGACATGTGGAATAACTTAGTTAGAGAAGCAGCAGGCCTTCCTTTTAATGGCAGTAGCAGCTGTGATGGTTTTCTTGAGGAAGGCTCTATTTAATACAGACCTGGGAAAAGTATCAATTCATACAAGTAATTTTTGTAGAACAGATAACAAGTGGATGTTATGAGGCTAACTTCTGGCCCCACCAAAACTCAACTCAAGTAGAAAGAAGGAAAGTTTAGGATTTGTAAATTTTGCCCACAAGTTTCAGAAAACTTCAGCTAAACCAGAGTGACCTCTGATGATACAGGAAGATGAGACATGCAATTAGGTCATCTCCTAAATACAGTCCTCCGTTGGCAACTGTTATCCCTTCACTGTTTATACATTTATCACCCAATTTCACATGACAGGCATTCTGTTCCTGGGACTCCTATTGAAAGCTGTTCCTCAGTCTCATTTGCTCTTCTATTTCTAGCAAACTTGTTTATTCATCATGAACCTACACTTGCTTCTTCTTAATATTGTTGTTTGGCTGATGCAATTGGAGGCACAAATTTTGTGTATTCAAGTTGTTTATGGACTGCAGCACAGAGGGACATGTCACCTCGTGAGGGTGAGAATTCACACTTGTCCACAACCCCGTGGCAAGAGCTCTGAGTTTCCCAGGGGCAGAGTTCTGCCCTGCTGACACCATGGATATATGAAAGCAACAGATTATATTTCAGAAGCAGTAGGAGGGGATTTAAGAGAACAAAAAAAAAAAAGAAAAAAGGAGAAAATATGTAAGAAACTTTGTGTTCGTGTTCACTGGCTATTCAGTGTTGTCAATGCTGGCTATTTTAGAAAGCATCACATTTCTTTTTTTCCCCAATTGAAAACATTATTTCCTGATAGCATATGACTACAAGTCCATATTTTAAGAAAAAAAGGTTTCCAGCCTTCACTGTTGCAGAGGAACAACTAAAATATGAATCCAAATGCAAATAAGAACCTTAATCTATTATTTTAAAGGACAATTTTATGATTTATTCAGGCTTAATTAACAATTTTCTGACATCCAGTGTTGTCAATAAACAATTTCATTAAAATACTGAGGGAAATAAACTTTAATTTTCACAGTATTGTAAAAAACACCTATGTTATTTAATGTACTGTTGTGCAATAGAATAAATAAATTAGAAATTATAGGTTCATTCAAGAAATATTTTAAAATTCATCAGGCATCAGAGAAGAGCCATGAAAATAATGAAAAGACTGAAAAGCATGCCTTGTAAAAAATGGTCAGAATGACACATTTATAAAGCTGTTAAGGAGAAGTTTCAGTGTTATCTGGGTGAAAACAAAAGCTAAAAAAAAAAAAAAAGATTGCTTCTAGATTCTAGGAACAAGAATAGATGCATTGGTCTGGAGGTAGTTTGTGCAGCTTCTAATCTGAAAGTAGATAGAAACTCAAACAATGAAAAATTATTTCAAAGAAATTTTGATAGATATTCTACTACTGCAAAATAAATAGATTTGATTTTACAAGACATGCTGCAGTGAACACTAGAACATATTGAGATAATTCCTTGTGTTTTGCAGAATCTCAGATGGGATGATCCATTCCACGAGGGTTCCTCTGTCTCAAGTGGCATTTTTACAAAAAAGGGGTATCTTTTCAAAATAGTCAAGAGTTTTTCACCTAAACCATTACATGAAGTTTCAAATGTAATTTTTAATTTCCTCTGAATGAGGGTTCAATTTGAGTTACTTACAATGTTTCACATACCCCAAACGAGGACTGCATCTCCAAAAGGCAGTTTGTGTCTCTAAATCATGGGTTGGTCGGATAGCAAGTGAATTAGGACTGACTGAAAAATCTCCTTGGTGCAGAAACACAAGTAATGATCAAGGCAAGAAGGAAAAAAGAAGAAAAAAGGGGGAGACAGAAAATGGCTGTGGAAGCTATCCCAGCCTGGAAACACTCTGCTGCTTTAGACCTGTTTTATGTGCTCCAGAGCAATGTGCTCAAGCGCTCAGAAAATGTATGAAAGGATGTTTTAATGCAGGAGAGCTGGAGAAGTGCTCCTGTGGCCTAAAAATGGCAACCAGGCACTAAGGGGGATGGTGAAGCTCCCTGGGGTCAGATGAAGTCTTTGGCTGAAGAGGAATTGGCACTTGTGTCCCTCAAGTTCCAAGCAGTTGCCATAAGCACTTGACTTGTCTGCTTTCATAAGCAAGGAAGAGAGAAGCAGACTGAGATACCTCTTTGTCCTACAGTGGAGGTTCTTGACTGCCCATGAGCACTGTAATAATGCCTGTCATTAATAATATGCATGAAAGTTGTTATAACTCTCTCATCAAGACAATGTGTTAAACCTGTGTTGTGTTTAGGAAAAATATTAGAGGTTCTTCACTGTTCAAAAAAAAAATCAAACAGGAAAGAAAGGAATTAATTTGCAGAGCTGTGACAGATGTAACATGTCCCTGCACGATTCTAATGAACGCACCTAAGAAATAATCTTGTGGCTGTAACTCACCAAATGATACTTTGTAAAGTTTCAGCTGTTCTTCGTGCTTCTTGGCCAATATATAAATTCTGTTGCTATATCCTTTTAAGGCTTCTCCATAGTCTCTACAGTCGAATGGAATGACCTGGGAATCTGCCAGTTCATAAACCATTTTGCCTCGTAACTGGGCAATTGTTAGCTGTTTCTTGAAGGTGGGGTCGTAAAATTTTTCCACTAGCTCAAATGTCTCATACACAGTGTGATAAACAGGATAATTGCTGAATTTGTCTGCTTTCTGGAAAAGAGCAAGAAAATTTGTCAATACCCTGACTGCAGTTAAGAGGCGTATTGATCACTTTATGACTCTGATGTTTTGTATGGTTTCCAAATCACAAAAGCTATTTGCTACAAAACACAACTTACTACTGTTCATTTTTGTGTGTTCCTATTAAAAAATTAAACCAACCTGAATTCGTGGACTGTTGCACAGGATTAAGTGAGCAGGCTTCCTTCTCTCTACCTACACAGACCTGCCTTCAGTTCCACTACCCAGAGATTGCCTTCTCCAAGAGTGAAAACAGTTTGGATAGCAAAAGTCCTCAATCACAGCCTCTTTTTACCTTGTGTAGCTTTTTCTGAACACAACTATGGAAAATTTGTATATTAAGAGGACTATTAATAGCATGGTGGAACAAACTATCCACCTTCAATCAGACTCCATAAATACCTTTCCATGAACTTGACATCCTATTGGATATACACATCACTGTAACATGTTTTATTCTCCAAACATTTAGGTTTCTTGCTAAATTAAGAAATGTCACTGATGTACAAATCATTCAAAGATGCTTTGAAGCTTTTTTATTAATTATGAATAAATGCTTTTAACAGGATGACTGCTCAGCACTATCAAACTTCTTCAAGCAATCTGTCAGACTTACCCTATTCTTGGTGTAACGAGCTCTGCCTGATGCAATTCCCAGTCGCTGGAAGTAAGCTTCAAAATCACTGCCCGACCCCAGTTTATTTATTCTGCATGTTGAAACGACAACATCTTAGAGAGAGCACTTACTGAACAGCACGGTAGTAATTTATGCAAAATGCAGATTTTTCAGAGAAATTGAGGTCAGTTCTTCCGAAGGGCACATCAGGGACACTAGTAAGATCAAAGACTACATGAGTGGTAAGCTTAATTACTTAACTGATTTTATTCCAGCAGTCTGATTCTGTATCCAATATTGATAGGAAGATCTTTTAATTGTAGCAATCCTAATTATGGCAGCGATGACATTAAAAACACAAACACTTTATGCACAGGAGCCATAAAATTGTACCAGACATGTCTCTGCCGTCTTAAAACATCAATCGTCTATTTCCAAACTAATACGAATCGGGCAGCAGTGTGTGTAAAGACAGATGTGTTTGTGCGCTTGGCACATTCCAGCGCAGAATCCAGGGCCGATAAATAATTCCCACTGCGGAAGGCACTGTCGGCACCCGGCACCTGCGGGCCACTGCTGCCATCTGGTGGGGAGCGGCGGCGTGGCAGGGAGAGGAAAATGGCAGCAGGCAGACGTAATATTCAAAGTATTTTCAAATATTTACGTTTGATGTTAAGTTTTAGGTGTACGTGTCTGGCCTGGTGAATAATAAATGTTTATCAGCTAAAAAAAACCCCAACATTCCTTCTGTTCAGCTGAAGTTAGTACACATAGTTAGTACACATTTCTGCATGGAGCTATTTGCATCAACGAAGAAAGATCAGATCTGGTAGATTTTCAAAATGAAGAAATATCGGTGAGTCTAATGAATCCAGAAAATCATCTTAGCAGGGCCAGAAACCTGCAGAACATTTTGGTCAGATCACAAAAAGAGTCGGTTCTGTTTACCTTACATCAGTAATGCCACACTGTGAACAAGATTTAGCCTTTCTGAGTCAAAGGGTGAAAGAGTATTTTGGAGTTGTAATATCTTCAAATATGAAGTCTTAATACACTCATATACAGATTTGTAATGTAATACATTTACACCCATTGTACAAACAAGGAATAATTATCACAAGTTTTTTAATTACTGCTTTTTAATTACCGCTCTAGGCAGCTTTTTTCAATTGAACATGTGCTTATCCTAACAATTTTGATTTTATCTCATCTAGTAGGTGACTAGACTATGTTTTGAACTCTTTCCCCACTCTGATTTTTTTTGATTGCTTTCCACATTGCATTTCTACTAATAAAAAGGCCTTTTAAAAGTATGAGGCTTCATTTTACTGCAGGAATAATGTCACCATCATTAAATAAAAATAATAAAATTTTATTTTATTTTGCTATAAAAGATATTGCTAGAGAGTCACCTTGTGCTAAAAGGTTTTGTATTGCTGCCATAAATAGCACATCTTGAAAAATTCTGGTGAGTAGCCATGCCATGATATGATTAAAATACTGGGGGAAATAAACCCGAACATATTAACAACTTACCTGGGATAGGTATTATTTTCAGTTGCGGGATCTTTCTCAAGCCAGCTCTCATAAAGAGACTTATTTTCATACCCCTCATCAGGGCTTAAAATCTGGAGAGGGAAATATTAGATCTCATTGGAACTACCTCTGACTCTATTCATTGTCAAAGGAGATCTCAGCTCCCTGCATCGTTCTTAACCAGCAGTGCTGCTGCTTGCAGGGAAGTGAATATTGGCATCTGTTTCACACATTTATGCATTCCCAACAAGGAAAGCATGTCACAGGCACTTGTAACCAACCACAAACACTAGGAAAGAACAGGTTAAAAGCTTTAGGATGCTACCTGGAGCTCAACTACTACAGGGGTAATATGCTTGTACACACACAAGAGTATATAAAATACTATGGGACTTCTCCAGAAACCAGGGTGTCCCAGCAGATTTCCATTCAGCAGTCATGAGGAGATGACCACAAACCTGTTTGCCCTGCATAGCAGCAATATTCTCTCAACACAGATAAACCTAAAATTTGAGTGCTTGGTCTGTAGGAAGGGTACAAAAGAAATGTGATGGAAGGAAGGGTCCAAACCAGTCATATTACAGCAGTGCCAAGGGGACTCAACCAAGCCTGGAGAATCATTGTGCAAAACATGTACAAATGTAGGTCTCACCCTTACCTTAAAAACAAGCCCAAAATCTCTGTAACCAGGATGGAAAAGGTAAGTATTAGTGCTGCCATCATGCTGCCAACAAAACAACTATAAAATAGGTTGACCAAAGCTCTTAGAAAACCTGTGGCAGAGTAAAAATAAATCAAGACTTCAGCCCTGGTCTCCACCTACACTTAAACAACCTTTTAATAGACACAGTCCTTTAAAATGATTGAAATTTAAATTTAAACCTATAAGAATAGTTGTGATGTGCAGAGGATTGGATTTTTTTTTCCAAAATACAAAGCATAAATGTTCATGGATAGATACATGGTACCACCATATTGTTGGGACTCTAATCCAACACTGAAAAACATACAGAGTCCAAATTGAAATTCAAAAGAGTTCTGACCTCTGAGATTCTGTCAGCAGCTGGCAGGAAAATAACAACTTTGTGAAATAACTGCTTGGCTGCTGTCATTTTCAGGGTATTTTGGTCAAGTCCTAGGGCTAATGTGAAAAGAGCAAATTAATAAGAGCAAGCTGAACTCTGACATATGGGAGCAAAAGCACTCTATGCTCTGGCAAAGATGTTATTCCAACAGCTCGGGTTATGTAAAAAGCATTGGTCAGCTTTTTCATACAACACTGAGAGCCTAGTAAAACATAATATTTGCCCTGACTTAGATCCCACTCTAGGCTCAGCATAAGCTTCCTGCAAACTCAAGGGAAGATGCAGAGTTCTTTAAGTATAGATGCAAAAGAAGCAGTGATAATCACAGAGGAATTGATATTGAACTATTGCAGACACTCTCTGGTGGTAACCAAATGTCTAAACCCTGGCAGTAAAGCAGGGCCAAAAAAACAGTCAACAGCTGAATGTCCCATCTGTATTCAGGGGATCACACTTAAATCAGAACTCCCTGAAAGGAAACACTTCACGTGTACACTACACTTCTTTCTGGTAAGTACTGGCTCACTAAAAAACAATAAGAGCAGAGAGATCTTTGGATGTTGGATAACTGGGTGTTGGAGTCCTTACTAGGAACAGAAATAATTCTTCTTTGGACATGTATAATCAGGGGTCAGGCTGCCAGGTTTTCTATTGCTTACAGCATGCTTCCATGGTTAAAAGCTAAAATAACAGTGAATATGGCATTTATTTTTTTTTTTTAAGTCAGTCTCAGGCATTTTGCATGGTACTTTAATGGCAGTTTTCTACTCAAACCAGCAATAGTTGAATAGGTGATTTAAGATCAAGAGCAAGTTACTATTTTTTGCCCAGAGCATTTTTTCTTAAACTTTGTTTATCATATTTTGTTTATGTCTTCCTGAGTTAATGGCTTACTGCAGACAGAAAGTAAATTATTTTATCAAGGGCCTTGCAGCACTCAGGACATGAAAATTTTTATAGTCAAAAGAAAATGCTCTTCAGTGTGCCAAGTATCAGAGCTAATATTTGAACAGCACAGCTTCTTCCCTCTGCAAGGTTAAAAGATTAAGACAGAAAGAATTGATTGGAAAAGAAAATGTAGAAAAGGGGAGGTTCGAGAAGGAAGGGAAAGGGAAATGGAAAGGGAAAGGGAAAGGGAAAGGGAAAGGGAAAGGGAAAGGGAAAGGGAAAGGGAAAGGGACTTCCCTTAAGATCAGGGAGGAAAACAGTTTGAGTTCTGTGCATACAAAGGTAGACAACCACATTTGGTCAAATCAATCTCATCCTTAAGGCACCTATTTCTACCCAGTGCCTTTACAGGGAGCCCCTGTTGCTTAAGTCAGAGCTGTCTTCTGTTAATTGAGATGAATCCACATCTGTGGATGGTGGCAATGGCCCTTGAGAGGTGCCTAATCTGGTTAACTCCTCACACGGCCAATAAGGTTCCATGCTTTAATGGATCACAACCTTTCAGCCTTATGAAAGTAAAGGAGTCATAATTAGAGCACTTGTAATCATGCAGATCCATGTATCAGATCTGTTACAAAACCTTCTCAATCCTTCAATATTTATCACATATTTCAGGGGCTCAGTGAGATATGGAGGAGATTCAGGGGAACAGACAGGGAGAAAATGGTAGCTAGCCAATGTGAGAATTTTTTGCTTTAATGCTTATCACTTTAGAGAATGGGTCTTGCTGAAGCACTGTGTCCTTTTGCTTTTATTATTATTATTTTTAATATATATTGCAAATAAGGTCCCTCTTATGTCAGTGAAACATTTCAATCCTTTTAAGAATACTGAGGAACTATGAACATGGACTGTGTACTGCTGATGGGATGTTTTGCCATTCATTTTGGTGGGATCAAGACTCTTCAAGCACAGCAGATAAATCCAATACTATTCAATAATCCAATTTTATCAAATAAACGTGGAATCTTACTTATTCTTAGAAAGGCAGAAAAAATAGACTGATTCTGTACCTCTTTTGTAAGATTATACACCAGTTTGTTGAGAAGAGGGGTACAATCAACTCTTAATGTGTAGTTACCTGTAAATAAAACAAAGACATGGAAATTTTCCCTTCATGTACCGGTGGCATTATCTTCATGGTGGATTAAACCCTGCAGTCCTTTCTTAGATAAACTTTTTGACTTTAAGGCAAGAATTCATATCTTGCCACAGAATATATACAGAAATAGACTGCATGGTCCCACTCTATGAGTTACTGCCGTTATGTGACAATGATGTATTGGTCATAGTACATCCACAGTAATGTAAATAAGCCTTCCCACAGCTCTAAAGCATGCCTAGTTATCCCTCATTAGCTACAAGCCCGTGTCACTCATACACTTCCCAAAGCTTTTGTTAAACAGAAGGCAAAAATAAGAAGATGGAAAAAATACCAGATAATGATGTTTCCAAGGAGATTCAAGTCACAAAAGTGCTCAAAACAATGACCTGCTTTGCTTCTTTTCATTGCCATAGGACAATAAGTAGAAATAATTTGCTGTCCAAAAAGTGATATAAGAAGTGTTGTGAAGAACATAAATAAAAAACCCAAAATCTCAAAAGAGTACCTAGATGCTATGGGTCTACAGGGGATTTTACTGCTCATTCAGGTGAGAGATGTCCAAGACACTTAAACCAGCATGCTGAACATGGTGTTCTTTTCCTTATTACATGCTTCTTTTCCAGTTGTTTTGCTTTCACATTTTCTTTAATGCATGAAGCAAGAGACATGTTTGAAAAATCAAGATTTAGAAGAAAATTGTTAAGGCAGCAGCATGCTGGCTGCAAACCAACTGAAAAATATGCATTACAATCCATGGTGAGAATATGAAGCAGTTGTAAAGCCATTATTTCATTTGTGAGATTTTCTAGGCGTGAAATTCTGCTCTACTTTTTACACAGTGTGTAGGGAGCATAAATGAAGGAACAGCTCTAACCCTCCTTATTCCCCAACTCCTACTGAGCATTTAGAAACTGAGTTTGGCTTTTCTTTCTTTCCAATCCCTTTGTGACAGTCAAAATTTTCGTCTGACAGGAATAAAAAGAGTTCCTAAATATGCCTTTTGATATCCATTTTATTCACATACAGGATGCCCACATAAGTTGGGCTTGACATGGGAGGAGTAATGCCCTGAATAACTGAGGTTATGATTCAGAGTAGCGTCAAAGGACTCTTCTAACTGCTATTTCAGCTCAGACAACAGCAATAAAGGTCTTTCTGTAAAAAAGCACAGCATACTTTCAGAAGGATTTTGTGATATGGATCATAGTGTTGGGGCGACCCCCAAAAAAGGCCAGTTTCTAAAAAGTATTCTTGAATGGCGTATTCTTCTCATAGTCTGAAGGACACAGTAAATTGGATAATGGTGCATAAGAGGTTTTTGTGAAACACTCTTCAGTGCTTATTTTTCTAGAAAAGTCCTGCTGTAATAAATATAGAACTCCCAGCTCCTGGCAATTAATAAAGGTGAGCACATTGTTTCAAAGCACCAAAGCATCTCCCACCCCTACAAAGTGCAAGCCTGAGGTCTTATAATCATAATAATTTACTGTCTCAAAATATTATAGTGCCACAGGGAAAGAAGCTGGAGCTGTGATCAGGACAAGGAGCAGACTGTCATATATTAAAACTACAATTGTAAATTAAAGTAATGCTGTTAAGAGACAGTTTAGTATACAGAATGCTCAGTTCCTCAGCACAGAATAATAAACTCCTCCAGAGGAGACATTCTTGACTCAGACATGTGGACTGCAGCTCATGGATGACACTATCTGCAAAAGAAAGCAGCATGAAAATTTAAATTGTTCTCTCTCTCCACTTAATTCTGTATTTGTAACACTAATTCTGTACCTATCTCAAGCAATAAATAATTCACAGAGAACTATTAGAAATTAAAAACATCTGTGAAGTAAGGTAAGGTTAAAAATAAAAGACCCACCTTCTATAGAAGAATCTGTGTTGATGTAAGCGACTGCCCGTTCTTGAAGGACTTTGGCGTTTTCCTAGGGTTTTAAATGTGTAATTGTTACTTTCAATTAATGGAATTTAGTCAAAAGCATGTTACATGCACTGTTTTTTGCAGCATTGCCTTTAAGATCTCAGTCAAGATAATTGCCACTGTGCACCTTACTAATTATATTGTTTGAGGATGGATAAATGATCTGGGCACATGAAATTCACTATTCCTTTCTGGGACTTAATTTGTAGTGGAAAACTTCCACAAAATGTAGGTGCTGCTTACTGCATACACAGGAGCAAGATGGAACAGGAAAATTATTCAAAAGAATTGCAACGTGGTAAAATAGGGTTATTACATGCATTTTAGCTCTGCTCTTCAAGACTTTCTGAACATGCAAAATGTGACTGTGAGGTCAGCCTGAATTCCTCCATGCCTTTAATCCCTAGATATTCATATGTGCTCCCAGCACTGAACTCAATTTTAACACTGATAAACCAAGCACCCCTGTAATTTCCACAATCTTTCATTTCAAAAAGGGATTAGTCAAAGCCCTGAAATTCCTTACTAAAATGCAGTTGATTGACTATTTTGAGTCCCCTAAGCATTGCTTTCATGATAAATGTATACACACATCTTGTTTATTTTTTTGCAAACATGTAATTATGTTTGAAATTGATATTCTAATCAGTAAGTGGTATTTCATGAGGTTTTGGCTTTGTGACAGATATTTTAATTAGGCTAGCAATTGTTACTTGATTAATTCAATTTATAACCCAACTAATAATTTGTAAGTCATGTGAACTAAAATTTTAATTAGTAATTGAGAACTACACACTACATTAATGAAATTAATGTCTTAAAAAAAAAATAGTAGAGGAGACCCTGTAAAAGAATATGACAGATGGGAGTAAGCCTGTGCCTATGTGGGGCCTTGCATATATGCAAAATCATATTTGCAGCAAAAGAAAGTCCTTTGTTTGTGAGCAATGGAGATCATCTGTGTAGCAAAAGGATGCTGCCACAATTGCAGTTCTTGCTGTTACACAGAAGATGTTGAGTATCATGGGTTAACTTTCCTCGAGATTTAATACATGACAGATCTGGCAGCTGCAGAGAAGAGGAATGTAAGCTGTGAGGAATGTCTCTAGAGAAACTGAATCTAATTTAGGCCTAAAAGAGTAGTAATGCACTCCCCCAAGATGAAGCAAGGAAACAATAATATCAAAACACAGGTTCCAATATGAACTGTGCTTACAGTTTTCTAACCTTATACAGCTGCCATTTCATGGAGTAAGTAATGATAGATTATTAGATACCAAATTGTTAAACAAAACTCATTACAGAACAGCAGTAACAATATTTAGCAAGTAGAACACAAGAAACCTTCCTAATTTATTAATGACTTGCTCAAGAGAAATTTATCCTTTAAGTATCATTTTTTCATATGCCTCATAATTAAAACAATTGTGTGTTTTTTTCTTGACAGCACCTAATATATGCAGAGACACCTAGACAAAGAAATCACAAATAAAGTTTTATATACAGCATACTTTGCCACGAGTAGAGTTCAAGTGGGATTAAACTTTAATGCCAACTCCTTGAAATTTCTCAGTAAATGATTTCAAATAATTTAAATTACTTTTTCTTCCTCTAATGTTTCATTAACCAACAGTAAGATGAAGAGACTCTGTTACAGCTAAAAGCCAGTTTATGAGAGAAAAAATTAGTGCAAATCTGAAGGAATAGAAATCTCAGTTTTGTTAACAGAAGAATGATGGAATTCCTTTGGTGTTTGGGAACCTATTTCTGGGTTTGTTATCTCCTCTGACATATGCCATTTTACTATAAAATTTTGTGATTTGCTGCAGTACATGCCAATAAACTAAACTAAAAAGATTAAAATTTTTAATTTTATAGATTCTGAAGGCTCTATCCACATAGCTAAATAATAACTTGAAAATAAAATTCTAAAAGAACAAGACAAAACATTTCTATTAAACCATTCAGTACCAATAAATTTACATAGTTCAGCAGAAATGTGTTTCATCAGGCAATTTTCTGCCTGCTGTATTTCTAATTTGGATTTTACAGACAAAGCAATGAAAACCCCTGTAAGACCTATATTTCTTATTTGGGTTGAAGAAATCCACGAAGAACTGAACATGCCCAGCAGGAAAAGGAAGATGAAAGTATTCAGAACTTCACTTCTGAATTTCCCAACATTCTTCTCTCAGGCAGGAATATAGTCAGGGATCCTCCTACAGAATTAATCAACTGTCCTGCCCCTGAGACTCTGCAATGCTGGAATTCAAAGGAATTTTGAACTATTCACTCACAGATTACCTGTCCTTTCCTTTGCCCACTACAACTGATTTTCATACAAAGGGCTTGGTGTGCTTATGGATCACAGCCTCAGGATCTGGACTTTACCTTAGAGAAACTAAGGAATATCTCAAATAGAGAGTTAGAAAACGGACTAATCTCTGTTATATAAAGTACTATCATTCTGTTAAGTGATGGGATATATTTCCACATGGACACCACTGCAGAATATTAGCTTTGAATCAAAGGAGATTTTTAAATCTTAGATGAGTTAGTGCACTTATGTTGTAAGACAGTAGGTAGGTAATTTATATAAATATATGAGTGCTTCACAGCACCTGACGGAGTCTGTTGTGCTCCAGTTTTACCATGAAGTTTTTGATTGCAGTCCAGGAATAGATGCTGGGTACTGCAGCCACCTGCAACACACTTCCAAGTTTTGCTTTGCTTTACACAGTTTTTTATTTACCTCAGCCCACTCTGTGGAACCCAATAATCCAAATTCTTCTGCATCCCAGCTAGCAAAAATAATAGTTCGCCTAGGTCTCCAACCTGCAATCACATAGTTAAACTTGAAAATTCAACTTAAAAGGTCTACTAACTACAGTTAATTGAAATTGCTTTAAAAACAGCACTTAACTGATAAAACAGTAAAAAAAAATCCTCTCTAAAATCCTTAGAGGAATATATTATTGCAGAGACATTTCTTCTTAATGTAATATTTTCATTCTGCGTAGCTAAGAGGGTATCATTACACTCACAAGGGTATAAATTCAGCCAACTACCACACAGTGCTACATATGCATCCCTCTAATGAATTTGCATCTTTCATAATGAGAAATAAAACTTTCTCTAGTGGTGAAAAGTTAAATCAATACAGCAGCTTATAGAAACAGTGTTCCTCAAAGCTCCTGTTTTCCATATCCATTATTTTACACCTGCAGTAAGTTACCTTCCATCTTCATTTTACCAAAACTCCGTACAATTTCTTGCAGAACAGCAGCACCAGTCGTTGGATCAATACCCCCGAACACCCAAGAGTCTCTATGACCACCTAAAATAATGTATCTGTCTGAAAACAAACATACAGTAACAATGCATAATTAAAAATGCACTTGGATTACCTGTATTTTTTTTGACTGCATCCTTACTTGTATCAAATAAAATACCAAGTTGAATACCAGTGCTACAAGTTTATTTCTAAAAGGAATCTGCAATCATTTGTTTACTCTACTGAGGCATGCAATTAAAGATGAATAATATTTAATAAATATTTTTCCATCCTAAAGTCTTTCATGTGTATGACCTGCTACTAAGTATCAATAGTACAATGTTCAGGACCCAAATCATCACTAGTTTTCAGTAATTTGAATCATGTTAAATTTTGCAAAGGCAAAATGTATGACTGATGTAAGGGGAAACCTACTGTAAAATGACAGGCAGCATAAAAAAAAAATAATCTCTGACATCTTCAATTGTAGCATTCCCATTAAAATGCCTTCTTGAGAATGTCAATGAAAAATAGTGTGGTGGGAAGGACAGAAAAACTATTAAGAATTTCTTAAGACTCCATATTATATGGCTATCCAAAAAATTTTAAGCTTCTTACAAAACAAGTACAATTTCAAGAAATACAAATAAAGAAGGAATGAAAGTCATCAAGCACCTGATGCTCACCTGGTTCCAGAGCTCCTCTGAGGATGCCAATGACGTTGTAAATTCGTGTTATTTTATTGCTTGTATGAACATGCATTCTGACTTTTCTGAAATGAAAGACAGTGTGGAATAACCATTTCTGACTAACAAGCCAATAAAAAAGCCAATACTATTAACATATAAACCAGAGTTTGTGTCTCTGTTCTGCTTTGTGTGTTCAGCTCTGATTCAATACATGTTTAGCATTTTCATGCTGTCTCATATTCACATTTTTTATTTCAGCTTAGCCTGTTGGTGATGCCTTAGAAAAAACCCTACAAGCTGGGCCAGGCTATAAATTTGCAAAGATTTACAGAATTTATTGAATTCTTATTTATGGGAGCCAATAAATAATTGTGTACTAGAGGAATAAACTGAAAAACATGCACAGTAATTAAAAATACATTTATATTTTGACCAAAATTATAATTGTGGATATGCACATGTTTATAAAGATTACATTTTGATTTTCTAGCACAAGTCCATGTAATAATATAGAACTTGGAGAAAAGGTCATTAGGAATATTCATCCAGTATTGAATTGAAATCTCTGTTTAGGACAGCAGACCCAAGTGAGCAAGATTTGTCAATCATAGAATAGTAGAATGGTTTGGGTTGGCAGGGACCTTAAAGATCCATGCCATAGGCAGGGATTCTTCCATTAGAGGCAGGAAGCCTTTTACTAGAAGCACAGTTTTTTCTTCTCTTTCCCTCACCACTTGTGAAACCCATAAAATCCACTTGTGAAATTTTAAACAAACAAATGTAATCCAGGTATTGGGAGAGATAAAACTAATATAGTATTCATCCCCCTTAACCTGTAGAAGAATCAAAGCACCAAACAGTGGGGGGGGTTGTGTCTGGCAAAAACTCAGGAGTTTCACATTTGAAGTTATCTTTTCAGCAGCAAATCTGCATAGCTGTCAAAATCAAAACCTACTTTGGGATCCACTGGATCTTTGCCCAGAAAATAACTGACACCTGTGCCTTGAGCATGCGTACACGTGCACACTTTCCATGTGCAAGTGACTTTCCACCTGGAATCAAAAGGTTCATTTTGATATGGAACTACTCTGAGAAAGAAATTATGTGTAGAATTAATCCATATTTGCAAAAACTCTTAATCTGCCGAGTAGGAAGATGTTAAAAAATTAATTCAAACATACAAGTTTTGTTGATGAATCATATTGTTTTCTCACTGTTGTTCTTCAAGATACTCCAAACAGCACTGTAATTATGTAAAATATGCTTTCTTATTTAGTTATTCCTACTTTATTCATTTTCAGCTAGTGGCAAAGCAGAGCATGAAAGGAATAATGATAAGTGAAGTCTTTATAAAATTAAATATTCACACATATACTTGTTATCCAGGAGATGCAGTAGTGATAATGATATACCATTTTTACCCTGTTCATCGAGGTCCACTACCAGTCCTCACTGAATAATAACTCATGTAAATTGAAACTATTTTTATGTGGAAAAGTCATAGAAAATTGATCTTTAGATTTATTGCAATTTATTGCCAAGTGTCACTGTTTTGTGGCCTGATCTGTTAATCTATAATTTTTTTTAATGTAATTTATTTTCAAATTCTAATAATTATCACCAAATGTAACCCTAGCAGAAGGTAGTAAATTTATCCCAAGTATCTCTAGATGTATTGTTTCAGAGCCTTTCCCTCAGGGGGACTTTTTTTTCTTTTTCTTTTTCTTTTTTTTTTTCTATACTGCATAAACAGGCAAGTATTGAAACAGACCTTGTAGAAGAGTTGCCTGTGAATCCTGGCCCTATGTTATAAGATACATTGAGACTTCCCTTCCAGCTGCTATCTGGAGCTGCAGGTCCTCCCATTGCACTGTGAAGTGAAAACCAAAACAAATGCAGTTGATAAGTAGGCTAAAACCTTAAATTCCCTCAATAATTATTGTAACAAAATCACGATGGTTTTACAAAATTTTTAAAAGCATTATTGCAAAAACAGATTGCTTTGAATTTTCCACATTTTCTGAAGCACACTTTACAACAAAAAAATAGCAAATACAAATAACAGCATAGATTTTGACATGTTAATGTGAAAAAATTATCAATACATTTGTGAATACTGACTTCTGATGAGGAGGACTGATGTATACTCACCTCAGTAATACTTCTGCATCATGATATCCAATGGGATGAACTGGGATTTTGGGAATCCCTACACCTTCGTTAACTTTATACCTGAAAGTATACTCTGAGAAACCAGAAACAAAATGTCAAGTTTATAGTGTTCTGAGCAACTTTTACCAAACTGGAAACACTTCTGGTCAGTGCAGCCACAAACCTATATGCTTCTATTTAATTCTGACATCATTTCTCACCTGTTGCTTCTAGGAAACCAAACAGCAGTGACAGAACCACAAACCCAGTAATACATCTGCACTGCTGTGCAAAAGAAGTCCCCACTCTTGATGCAAGCTTACATTTGCAGTCCAACCACATTATAACTTCTCCTCCAGGCTGGCTGTGGGGAAACCAAGCTGGTGTGTGAGGTGAAGATGGCACCAGTGCATCTGGTTGACAAGCTGCAGAGGACATCCACGGATTAATTTACCTGGGTTGAATGCAGACAATGTCCCTCTGAGGTTGGTGGGCCTGGCACACACAGTCTCACCTGGTTTTACGTTGTCTTACTACCCTAAGAATGGTCACACCAGCCCATGAGATTTCCAACAGCACCCCTATACAGCCATCCCATCAGCAGACAGCCCTGGCAGCCAACTTAGTTCAGACTGAGTTTAGGATGCCAACAAGGACAAGACAAGCACATGGTGCCAACTTCTGAAAGGTCCAGGCTACTGTTATTTTTGCTACAGGAATTTAATTCCCCTTAAAGAGGATTTTAAACTGATTTTCTGATTGGAATTTATGTTCAGCAAGGAAACATACCTCCAAGTAAAGATATTAGCCCTCTTTGATGCTAGAGTATAATCTCGTTTAAACTGATCCTATTGAGAAACGCAGATATTTTAAAATGGCTATAAATTCTCAGTCATTTTCTGCTGCTTCACAGTCTGTAAACATGCACATCCTGCTTTTTTAAGTGTCAAAAGCGTGGGACCATACAAACATTTTCCTAGAAACTTTCTTCCCCTGCCTAACTGAAACCAGTTAGAATGACTCAGGTAGAACTTGCTATGTAATAGAAAATTAGCCACTGTCAATAATAATTTCAAGTGTCTTTTTTTGCTGCATCTGTACTGAAAATAATTGAATTTCTAGTGACACACTTTAAGCACCAGTTTATAGAGTACTTGATGGTCAGGGTACAGAACTTTCACTCACCTTTTGCAGGATAACCTGGTGTCAGAGGGTCCCCAGCTCCATTCAGGTTTAAAACATTCCCACGCTGGGCTCCCCCGCCTGGAAGGTTCCAGCCATTTGGATAAGGATCTACTCCAGGAGCGCAGTAGTCAGCAGGGTCTGAATAAAGTATGATCCCTTGGGCTCCTGCTAATATGGCATTTTTAACCTGTGAAATTATTTGCTTTTAAGATGTGGCTTTTATTTTTTTAATGCGGCAATAAATCTGAATGTTGAGATTTGCTTCCATGCACACATAGTTTTAGAAGATGAGTATGTGAAAGAGTGAAAATTACCCTAGATTCAGCAGAAGAACCAAGCACAGTGAAACACAATATATTCATTATTTGTGTCAAACCTTTACTCATAGCTCAAGGCTATGAAATAAAGCACAGAACATAAAACTGAGGCACAAAGCCTCACTCATAAGTCTGAGGCACTGTCCCCACTGCCCCACTATCACAAATTTTGCCAGATTTGTTGTCTAAAGTCAGAAGAGAGAGTTTCTCAGTTTCTGTGCATCAGACTCCTTGTCAAAACGCTACTATTTATAAGTACTGCAGTTCTATGGATGCCAAGTATCGAAAGCCTTGGCTCTACAAACTACTCATTTGCCTAAACTATTCTCTTCCAGGAACTACCTAGGGAGTTTGCAGTTCATCTCTGTCTCAGGAGTTTAATACATTCATCTGGCTTTATTGTTTCAGAAGTTATTCTTAGACTGCAGTCACAAAGGATACATTGCAGGCTTCCTTCTGCTCATATGTTCCAACCAACAGCTCTCACTACTTCCCTCATATCTACCATGAAAGTGCCTGACCCACAGAGGAAAAATTAAAACACAACCCCTTACTTTGTTTCCTCTGAAGATCTTCCCATATCGGGCAATGACAATCTTTCCTGTACAGTTAATTCCCATTTCACGCTCCAGCTTAAAAAAATCTTCTGTACGGCCATAATTCACATACACCAGGTCTGCCTGGGCAGAAAAGAAAAGCAGTGTTGTGGCAACTGGCTAGTCAACAAACTAAATACCCATTATCAGAAATACAGTTTCATTCACGATGTATCATAGAGGAATTTTTTTTTTTTTTTTTTTTTGCATTTCTACAAATGAGACCCAGTGCCCATGAAAACAATAGCAGAAGATATCTACAATATTCTTTAGGAGGCTTTGGCTCAAGCTTCTGATGTTTGGATATTATCCCTCACTTAACAACAGTCCTAAAAACAGGCTGGAAAATAAACCAATGTACTTTGCTAAACTGGCAAACTTCTCTGGCTGTGACAAAGCAATGGTATGCCTTGCATACACAAACACTCACAACTATATAATTTCACTCATTTATCCAATGCAATGTTGTCCCTGACCTGTTCCATAATGAATTAGCAGGTTAAGTGAGGAACTTTGTGACCTTTGAAGGCATTCATTTAATCTAAAATGTCTTCCAACTTGATTTAAATATTGCTACTTCTACCTGTGCCTTAAACAAGTCCTCTACATATGACTGAATAATATGGAGCAATCTAAGGTGTATCCTAAATTTTCCATTAAGATAAAAACTTTTCATTTGTTATGTGATCAAAGTTCTAGCAATTTGAGAAAGATCTTTTTTTGGTCATAAAAGACTTCTAACCATTGCATAATATGTGGCCTATCTGCGCCTAAGTGTTCTTCAATTAAGACAAATGGTAGTTAAAACTACTACAACAAATATATTGAGAAGTTGGAGCAACTGTCCCAGAAAGTGTTTGAAAAAATAAGTAATAGTATCCTTACATAATTTCTTTCCTTACCTCTGGCACTCCTTGTGCTGAAAAAGCATTATATGGTGGTAGTATGTCAGTAACATTTTCATACCCCTGTGGAGGTGGTTCAAACAACGATGTATTGAAAACCTGTCCAAAAAATAACAGTAGTCATTGGTCAAACACTCCAGGCACAAATTCACACACTAAGAAAATAACTGTCAGAAGAGACAGTTATTCAGTTTCTGTGCATCAGACTCTTTGTCAAATAATTACTGTTTCAAAATATTGCAGTCATATGGATGAAAAATATTAAAAGCCTTGTCTTTTACCATGTTAGTTAGCTTTTTCAGCAGTTTAAACTATAATTTTCATAAATTAGTAGCAAAAAATACAATTCTAACTAGCATACATAAGGTCAAGCAACAACACAGCTACAGATCCAGAGCTGAACTTTTGTAATAGAATGCAAATATAAATACAAAGACATGGATCACGTGTCAGAAGAGGCTCATCAGCCACTGCCTAAACTTAAGGAAAGAAGTAACTGAAATTTGCCAAGAACTGGTGACAGTAAAACACACCTGGTTCATTCATGCCATCCCAAATGCCTTTTGTGGTTTCTCCCACCTGTATTATTATTATTTTCTTCATGTCTCTTCTAGAAATGCTCCAGTTGAATGTGCTGCCTGTTATCACTATGTATTGTAAAACTCATTCTGCTTTAAGGTTCATGTCCACCTTTTGTCACCTTGTGAGATTACAGTTGAGACACTGTTACAGGGTTTCTGGAAGAATTTCTTTATTCTTTCACCTCTAAGCTCGTGTCATCCCTGAGCACATATTCCTTACTTTCTACCCTGTCTCTTCATCCTTACCTATATGCTATGATACTTCTCTAGCTGTCCCACCTCCTCTCCTTGCTCAGGCTCCTTGCCAGAATTTACATCTACTTCTTTGTTTCCCTTAGTATTCAAAGGGGAGAAGACGTCTATAAACTGACTTGTTCATTAGTACTTCCAACACTAACTTAGGAGACACCATAGGAAGCCAGTGGGATCAGGTTCAGAGCAAGGGAAACAAGGCAATACTACATAAAATTGATAATATCTCTGCAATTCCTTACCTCAATATGTTGAAGCAAATATTGTACAGATGTTCAAGCAGGGTTTGGATAGGTACTTGGAAGAGAGATGTAATGAGGGTCACTGACTGGATAAATACTTGGAAAAGGTCTAACAAGGATTTTTCAAGAGACTAATTGCAGCACATTTAGAAAAGCCCAGAGCTGAAAACAGCAAGACACTGGAAGAACTGAATGCCTGAAGTACATTTCTTTGTTCTTAAACATCCCTGTGCATCCACTTAAGGTTGTTTGTGGAAGAAGATTTGCCTAGATGTATCCCTAAGCTGAACTCTTCTAACACCTTGTGGTCTACTGGTGTTAACTGCAGCCTCACCACACATCCCTGCTCTTCTGTTATGAGGCACTTAGATCTCAGCCACTCCCCTGTGTTTTCTGCATAGCCTGGAAAACCATTTCTAAATATGAATTCCAATTGGGCTGGATTTTTTTTAATAATATAAAGCACATGCTGAGTTGAGTAGGTGGGAATACAGAGGAAGACACTGATTTTTTAACAGGAAGTCACTGGGGGTTTTTTGGTTTTACATAAATGAAGTTTTGTCATTGAAAAGATCACCTCATTCCCTTGATCATCAATTACTGAAATGTAGTTTGGCTGCTTTTCATTTGGGTATGAAAGAAGCACATCATAATTAACAAGTTCTGTTGAATCCAATCCAAATTCCTTCCACTGGCCTTGAATTTTTTTGGCAAGAAGAAGATTCTGTTCAGTTCCTGCGAGGTGAGGCAACTTGGTAAATGAACTAGAATAAAACAGAAAAACCTAGTAAGCAGCAAATGTAGAGAGATACAATAGTAAAATAGGATCAGTGTGTATAAAGCTAATCTTCAAGACACATGGCATGGAAAGTAAGGTCTTAAAGTTTGAGCTCTATAACATGATTGCTTATCAGACTGTGCTTCACAACATGTAGAAAATATAGTCAGAGCAGAGAATCTTTCCTGAGGCCTTAAGATAAGTGAGATAAACTTTTCTCTTTACATAACAGGAATAACCACATCTACACGTAAGCAATGAAAATCAATGCCAAAGATTCAACAAAAAAATATTAGCAGTATGTAAGAAGCAGAAACAAATATAGGAGAGCTACACATGCAGAAAGGAGCCTTCCAGATAATTCTGGTATCTGATGATGGATTTGTACTGTTGGCATAAAGCATCTAACAAGTTTAACTTGAAAATCATTACATTGAATTATCCACATAAGTTTTTTCTTTTTTCTTAATCAAAATCCTGAATAATAAAATCCTTCTTAACATTTACTTTCATATCAGATATGACACATACTGGTGATAAACAGTCAGGAACAGGATCCAGTCCCTCTGGCTACCCTAAAGAAATCTCTCTACAATTTGTTTGGCCCACTGAATAAGTAAGTAATGGTGAAAGCTCATTAGTCAGCCAGGTACTCAGCATGAGCTTCCAATTCCCAACAGGCTACTTGTCAATAGTTGCACCACAGATGTGGGATGCCAGAAATTACCATTAATAAGTGGTAGCAAATACCATGATTAATCTCACTTCAGCCTATCATTTCAGACTGTTTTCCACCCATGTTCTGCAGTGTGTGCTTCCTCAGCTTCCAAATGAGAATGATGTTCAAAGCCTTGTTAAAGTCAAGGATGTAACAGACACTATAATGTCTCATGCAT
Source organism: Lanius collurio (assembly GCA_020086605.1). Classification (NCBI taxonomy): domain Eukaryota; kingdom Metazoa; phylum Chordata; class Aves; order Passeriformes; family Laniidae; genus Lanius; species Lanius collurio. The sequence continues at coordinate 6,017 of JACBWW010000547.1, read as the reverse complement.
GTAGCCAGTCATTTCCTCACAGAACGCAATCATGCTGATCACACAAATAGGAAATAAATGCGGATTGTTCCTAAACTGTATTTCTGTCCTTCATGTGTTTGGAAACAGATTCCAGAAGGATGTTTTGTCACCCTTCCAGACCTGAAGCTGACCAGCTCACAGTCTCTGCAGGTTGTCCTTACTAAAATTTGGGCACAATATCAGCATTTTTCAGCCTCCTGGGGCCTCCTTCAATCATCAGAACGTCTCAACTACAGCAACATTGCAATCATAATATCGAGGTTTTTCACATGAGTCCCATCTGGCCCCAAGATTTGAATGCATCCAGATTCTCTAAGTATTCTCTAAGCACCCTCTCTGCTATTGCCATCCTCGCTCTTTAAACTGTGTGGGAATGCATCAAAGTCTGGAAGCAACCTTTGCCAAACCTTGTTGCTTGTTGTCTTCTTGCACTTTAATTCTCACAAGCATTTTAAGTACCTTTTAATTCTTCAAGTATACTAACTCTTACATATGCCGTCAGGAAAAACACACATGATGATTTTTTTTTTTTCACATTTTCCCTTCCAAACAGTTTAATCCTTTCCAGAGCTATGATACAATGCTAAATCCAAAGTGTCTGCATTTTCTGAGGTTTTCATAGATTTTTTCCCCACTTGGTAAAAGCAGATGTAGTACTCTGAAAAACTAAGAATGTGGACCAAAATTCTCAAATTCACTTTTTTAATGTTTTTGACAAACATTTTGGATAGTGTGTATAAAACAAAAATAAATAAAATTTTTCTGCAGTTCCTGATTTTATTTGAATTTAGGCAAAAAACCCCTCAATCAGCAGGAAGAATTTGGCCCATCACCAGAGCAAGCAGACAAATGAGAAGCCATTAACGTCCCACAGCCAAGAGACTTTGGCATAATTACAGAACCGTTTAATGCTATTTTGTCTAGATTCTCACTCAAACATAATTTTCAGGAACTCTGCGGTCTACTGAAAGCAGGAAATACATAATAAGATTAGGACTGTAGACTTAAAAAGCTAATAGTATTAGGTATGAAACTTTTTGGGTTTAGAATAAATGTATAGAAATCAAATTTGTCAGTAATCCTTTGATGTTCCTGATGCAGCTACTGACTTACATGCTGAATACCAACACTTTTCTAACTAGAGTTTGTATATATTTACTTTTCACATGAATATATTTTTCCCTCTTTAGAAAATATAAATATACACAATAATGTGGTTTTTTCATTTCCTGTGTAAAAAAAAGGGTTTTTTTTTCTCTCTCTAGCATTTTAGATGTTTTGAAATAATTTCATGGATGCACTGGGATGCAAAAAAGATTATTTACTAACAATTGCATCATGCAATTGTTAGTAAATAAGCACACTGACCATGGACAGAGCCCTTTATCTCTGAACCAAAAGACAGAGTATAATGGGATGTCAGAGCCCCCAATTAACAGCACATTATCCAGTATGGCTACACTAAAGGAATTATCAGTTGTAAGTACACATGCAAGTCAGTGCTATGCAAATCTGTAGGATTAATTTTTAACAGATTAATATTCTACTTAGACTAGCTGCTCAAACTGAAAGTTTAAGGAGACACTGATAATCAGTCAGATGTAATTCATGTCAGTCATCGTATCCCAAATACAGTAAAATCATCTCAGTCTGAAGGAAAGTAAAGTTATCTGATGTTAGAGCTTCAGACACTTTCAAGTTAAAAAAGGCACACTTCTTTAAACCAAGAAGATGGGAAATCATGAAGACTGGTAAACACTGGCAGTAATGTAGCTGAGGGAAATACACTTAACAGTACAGCCACTCAAAAAGGCAACTTCAAAAATGGGCAAGGGGGGAACAGAAAAGTTGTAAGCCTCTCTCTTCTTCCCTCAGACATTCCGTACAAACTAAATACTTCCAAAGCATCTTGAAAGCTCTGCTTTCAGAGGCCCTTTCCTGGAGCTGATGTTATCATTTCCTGGCTTCTTTGCCTGATAATAATTGTTCAAAAAACAGAATGCACAAGGCTTACCGAAGAAATTTCCTGATGTTCTCTGCTTTCATTTCAGCCACAAGTTTCTGTCTCACATTTTGATGGACATTTGAAGAGTTGGGGTTTTTCTCAGTCAGTTTTGTAAACCATCCTGAAACACATTTGAAAAGTTTCTGACTTAGCAAAAATGTCCTCACAAGTTTGAGTGCAGGTCCAACCTGTGGTACTAAATAGTTAAAACCACAGAGATAAACAGGCTCTGTCAGTGTCTGTAGGCTTGGAGAAGTGAAGCAGAAAAGTAAAATATATTTCATTGACTGAAATAAAAGCAACATGATGAAAAAACTACACCCTAAATCCCTGGTAAGTCCCCCTTTTGAGGCACTCATCTCTCATTAATTTTAAGGCACTCATCTCTCATTAATTTCAAACTACAGTTTGAATTCTCAATTAACTGTTTGCAGTGTGAGTTTTGAACTCCTGATACTCATGATGAAATTATTTTATTTAGTTTATGCATATATTTTAAAATATATTATGTTAGCATATTTAAATGAAAGGCCTAGGACTCAACAGCCACCCTGCAAGCATTGTAATAGTTACAGACTTGGGCAAGGGTGGGTTTAGTCTATTTAATAATTAAAACAATAAAGTTAACTGTCACCCAATCCAGTTTTTAAATGTTTAGTCAGTAGCCATAAATAGTAGCAGGAAAGGGCATATCAACTGTATGAATTTGTCTTAAGAAAAAAAACAACCCAAAAAATCATTTTATTATTATAGCTAGACAATCCCAAACTGGGAAAATTTTGTAAGAAAGACAATATATGTGCTGTCATATGCCCAGTATATATGCCCTGTTACATTGAAATACAATTGTAGTAACTCTCTGAACTGAAGTTATGCTTGATCAGATCAAAAGTCCATTTTCCCCAGTGTCCTGTTTTGGAGCAGGGCCAAATGCTGATGTTCAGAGAAATGTGCAAGCAAAGCACGAGTATGAGAAATTTCCAGCTCAGGGATCTCCTAAATTAAACTAATATTTTATATATTTAATAGCCCTCATGGATTTTTCTTTCGTGCTTTAGCCTTAGGTTTGTGTTACAACACAAGTTTAAAAAGGACATGCAGTTTTAGATTTAAAATCAAATGCTGCAAGTGACTTCAGAAAAGAATCTCTAGCAAAGTTCATTGTGCATTATGAAAATTTCAGTAACTTGGCTGTCAGTCAAACTCCTCCTCCACCTCTATATTCTACCCTTAATTTCTAAAATAGTAACTGAATAGGAGTATTTAAATATAACTTTGGTAAAAAACAGGAAATAAAAATTAAAAAGAAATCTAGGAGATTTTGCAGTCGCTGAAGTCTCAAACTCTTATATTAATCTTTCTTCTTTGAATGCCTGGCTGCCTGTTTTGGGAAGCTGGCAGTTCACCAGGGCTCATCCTGAGCTGAAGCATAAAGTTGTTCTGTTCCTCACTCCCTAAAGACTGAAAATGCTGGAGAGAAAAACTTCTTAGAAAAGCAGTACTTTACCATGTCCCTAAAGAGCAAAATAGTCTCCTTGATGGTGAGTTAATCGCAACAGGCGTTGCACACAAGTATGTGCAGGGGAAAGAAGCCCGGGGCCGAGCCCCTGGGTCTCTGTACTCACCTGTAAGAAAGCCCAGCAAGAAACAGCCGAGCAGGGCAGGGCACACGAGCCACGCACGGAGGGTGCCCTTGCTCCTGCTCCGGGCCATACGGTCAGCACTGGCCGGCAGCTTGGCAGGCTCTGAGGGCTGGCAAGCAGCTGACTTCTTCCTCCTCCTCCTCCTCCTTCTCCTCCTCCCCCTTCCACCCACAGCCCCAGGGCTATCACTGTCTTCTTTGCTTCTCAACTCTCGCACTGCCTAACCAGCCTTAATCGCTGGGTGATGATGACACAATTTTCCAAATGCAACAAAACTCTTCCACTTCTTAGCCTCACCCCACCAGACAGCTCCTGTGTAGCTGCATGTCTGTCTTCTGTAACAAACATGTATCCAGGCTGTGCACCATGCAATGCATGCGTGCTCAGAGGCTAATTTCTACTAATTATTAAGAGTTTCTGGTTTTGAAAGCTCTTCTTTTAGGCTTGTTCACAATGTGTTCCAGTGGAAGTGGCCAAGGGATGAAATTAATGGAAAACATGTTTCCTCTTTACCAATGAAACACCGAACTGCTTTCCTTTTTAATCCATGGTAACATTAATCCTTAGCAAGGAATGTATATAAAGAGCAGCTGAGAGCAGAATTTAGATTGGCCAGCAAGAACATTTCCAGATATCATCCAATTTGCAACTGGGAAAAGTTGTAAATTTATTGCCTATATTCTCTAGCTACTTGCATTTAGGATTACAAGGTTCTCAAGATCAAGTTTCCCTAGTCTACTTTAGTCAAATCCTTCAATATCTCATGGAGAAGGAAACAACGGCAGCCCAGGTAATAGTCAAAAAATACGTGCATAGAATCATTACATTTTGCATGAATTACTCAGACCCTGCACATCACTCCCTGCTGCTGAGTCCCTTCATGGCTACACAAAAGCCAAGACTGACCTTTCTGGAACTGAGGACCGGCCCATTTGAGACCAGTTATAAGGCTGAAGGCAGGAAAGCTTTGCTGGGAGCCTGGGCATGCTCCAAATTCTTACCACTCACTCCCAAAGTCCAAAATAGATACATTTTGTGAAAGAAACGTCAGTACTCTGAGTATCAAAACTTTCTTAAGTACATTTTGATGAGCTGAAAATATTCAGAAAAAGCAGAAAAGACTGGTTAAAGTCCTAAATACTTAAACTGATGTTTTTCAGAAAAAAATTACATCACTTGGGTATTCTGCACCGGTCACAGCCACTGTCTTAAGCATAGGGCCAGATGTCTTTGTTCAAATGATAAATACATCCAGTTTTGTGATTTTGTCCTGTCATTTCCCAACTGCTCATAAGCCATCACAAATTCTGAACAGCAATGACATTTCACACCAGCATCTGAATAGACATATACAAAGCAGATGGAATTCCACCTACAGAACTCATAAAGAATGAGCATATTGATGTATTATTAGCACTTCTATAGCACCACAGGTGTAGGACTGGCACATAATAGACAGCAAAGTGACAAGGGCTTTTGGAGATTACTATCAAAATTAGACCTCACATGATAGTAACATCAGTGGAGGAAGAAGGTAAGAATAGTAACAGCAAGAATGTATGAAATGCATTTATTTTTATGTGTACGTCTTTTTAAAGTGACAAGAGCATTAGCAATGCTGAGGTTGTACAACAAGCAGCAGCCAAGTGGCTTCCACCACTTACAATACAGTCCTATTCCTGTAAGTGGTTAGTTGTGACATGTTCTTACATGCCATGGATTGGTCACAGGCAGAGTATATTATGTTACAATTAAATGCAAGTGTAACATACAGTGTAAAGCTGTCTTCAAGCACATGCCCTCCACAAGCCTGAGGCAGGAAATAAAACCAAAAAGCTCATGGGTTGAAGTGAAGACAGAGATATTATCTGTCCATTACCATCATAAGCAAAACAGATTCCACTCAGGGAAAAATAATTTATTACAAATTAAAATAGACTTGGTAGTGAGAAACAAAGCCAAAAATTAAGACATCTTCTCCAACATTGCAACTACTTTTTTTCAGCTTAACTTTCTTCACTGCCAATTCCTTTGTGCCATAGGGTTGCCATATGCAACACAGGGGCCATCCTGGGATCAGGCCAGACATGCTAGGGTATCTAAAGTGTGATAAGCACCTAACTTTAAGCACTTGAATTATTCTGTACCAAGAGTGTTTGTTTCCTGACAGAAAAACAGTCAGTGCCATTTGGGAGTTCATGGAGTATCCAAAACCTCTAGACAGAGCAAACCAGTACAGGACAGCCCTCGTGTCCTGCTCTGAGCTAACAACTGCAGGCCAGGTGAGACTTCTGACAACATCTTAAGTGAAACTGCAGAGCCTGTTTTCAGACAACTGAATACCACTC
>JACBWW010000546.1:18404-28751 GCA_020086605.1 Lanius collurio | reverse complement strand
CACCCCAAAAACCTGAACTCTGTAGCAGCCTGAGGGCATTTCTGAGGTATCCTAAAGGAGAAATGTCCCAAAGTTCTGTTGGGATCAGCCCAGGCAGGGCTGTGACTCTGGAATCAGCTCCGTGGGACAGCTCCCACCAGGAGCAGATCGACCTTAATAGAACTCCTGACACATAAAACCCCCCAAAACACCCCAAAACCCCAATCTTTGTGGCAGCCTGAGGATATTCCTGGAGTCTCACCCCACAGCTCAGCCCCCTCTCCTTCTCATAAAGGAATATCCATGGGATATTCCTAAAGCTCTACTGGGATCAGCCCTGGAAGCAGGAAAGGGGAATGATTTGGGGTCTGCCTGCATTGCAGCCCCACACAATCCCACAAAACCCCAGTGAGGGCTCCAGCAGGGATTCAGCCAGAACCTCTCTGACTTCCCTGGCTCCATCCCGCTCTTTGCACGCAAATGTCACCCTTTAAAGGGCAGCAGAGCCTTTTTCCCTCTGGGAAAACTCCCGAGATGTGTCAGAAAGGGACAGGAGCCTCCCAAGCATTCCCAGCTCTCTGAGATTCCCCGGAGCCGGTCCCGCTGTCAGGGCTCACCTGGGAGCTGAGGGGATCTGGGACATTTGAATTCCTTAAAGAGTTAAAATTCCCTTTCCCACCTGAGCGGGAGGCAAAGCCCAAGGGGAATTTTCCTCCTGATTTAAACCCGGGGTTCATTCAATCCTGTGTCATTCCCAGCATGGGAAGGATTTATTTGGGATTCAGGAAGGGAATAAGAACTGATTCTGCCGAAGGATTTATTGGGGAAAAATGAATCAGAAACAGCAAAGCAGCAGAAACAGGGATCACATTTATTTTGTCAGAGGTGGAGAAACTCCATTTCAGAGGTTTTTTTTTTATTCCAAATTATTCCATTCAGCCCCCCAGACTCCCAAAACTCATGGAATACAAACGCATCCCATCAGGATTTTGTAGGGAAAGGCTGACATTCCTGAATGCCCTAAAAAACACCCGGGGGCAACACCTTCCTTCCCTCCCTGCTGCTCAGCACTTCCAGGGGTGGCAAAAAATCCACCTATAAACTTTTGGGATGTTCCCTTCGGATTCCATGCTGGGACAGGGAAAACAGCAGAGGAGGAGTGAGCCCAGCCTGGTCCCACTGCAGCTTTTGGGGTCAGACCCACCCCTTCCCAGGCAGGATTTTATGGGCTGCTCCTGCCACAGGAATGAGCCATAACCAGGGCACAGCCTGGCCCCAAAGAATTCCAGCCAGGATCGGGAGCCTCCTTCCCAGATTTGTGGGATGGTTTGTGGGAAGCCTGAACCACCTCCCCCATTCCCACAGGGATTCCCCCAGGCCGAGCTTCTGGCAGCACTCACGGATTTCCCGGCTCTGCTTCTCCGGAGCCCACGGAGAGAAACCCATCCAACCCCTCCTGGCCCCATCCAACCCCTCCTGGCCCCATCCAAACCCTCCTGGCCCCATCCAACCCCTCCTGGCCCCATCCAGCATTCCCGAGGCAAATCCATGGCCAGGCAGCCCTTGGCTGGCTCTGAAGGGAATCCAAGCCCTTGGAATGGCTGGCACCGATTCCCTGGCATCATCCAAGGGGTGTTTCCTTCCAGGCAAGGGGAAGGATTGGAGTGAATCCTTCATCCTTCTGCTCAGCTGGAGCTCCGAGTTTTATGGACAGCCCCGTTCCCAAAATTTCCAAAGTGAAGGCACGAGTCAGTGGAAGGACAACAAAACTCCGGGATGGAGTCCGTGGAGTCTCCTGGAGTAAATAAAGGGGAAAAAAACCCCAATCAAATAAGAACAACCAAAAAAAAAGCCAACAACCCATAAACCCACAAACATGGCCCTTCCTCCTGAGGAACACCAGGATTCCTGGGAGAATTCCAGGAGGTTTCCCTCAGGGAGGCAGAAGGGAAGGTGAAGCCGGAGGCTGGAGCTGTTGGCTGACGGAGCTCGGGGCTGATTGCAGGGCCGGGCTCTGGGAGGGCATCATTTGGGATTTCAGGGAAGGGCAGGAACTGAGCCCATCCCAGCTCCCATCCCCTCCTCCCCATGGCATGGCTGCTGTGCCCTCGTCACCCTCACGTCCCCAGCGCCCCATGCATGCCCCTCTCCGAGCTCCTCATTCCAAGATCCCGGCACCTCTGTGCCCCAATCCCGGGATAATGGTGCACCCGAGCAGGGAAGCTCCTTTCCAAGCAGGGACCATTATCCGTGGACATCCCGTGCCAGTGCCGGTGCCTCATTATACCAAATGTTCCCTGCTGCCCGCGGGGGAGGCAGCCGGAATCTCCGGATGCCGGGAAGGGGAAGCCGAGTGGGTTTAGGCTCCGCATTCCAGGATAAGGGCACAGGTGACGCAGTGCAGGCAGTGCCACAGGAGGGGACAGCCCAGCAGGCAGCGAGAGGGGAGGACACAGAACCATCCCCGGAGCCTCAGGAGGGAGGAAAGCTCTGGAAAAGCTCTGGGAAGGTGCAGGTTTATCCATAGGGCCATTCCAAGGAATCGCCAGCCACCCTTGTCCTGCTGCACTCGGGTCCCCAGAGCCACCACTGTCCCCTGGCCATCACCCCCAGCTCTTGGATGACCCTTTCCATACTGGGATGGCTTCCTGGGGGACCCCAAGGAGGCCGATCCCACCTGGAATGGTTCTCCCGGCTCCATTTGGTATAACGAGGCGATGATTCCCGGTTTTTACATTTTTTTTTTTGGATGTAGCACTGCCCCTGTGAATGCAGAACCTCCTCATTTCTCTCTCTGATCAGGCTCTTTCTGCTTCTCTCTGTTTTATTCCCATTCCTTCTCCTCCTTTTCACCTGGTCTATCCACATGGACCGTGAAGGTCTCTTGAAAGGTAGGACCTCGTGCTGCCAGAAGTCCGGCACATTCCGCTTTTTTTGGGAACTTTATTTTCCTTCCTTCCTTCCTTCCTTCCTTCCTTCCTCCCGTTGGTTTCTTCACAGCCAAAACTCCCCCCTTCCCACACCCCTGCCTAACACATCAAACACGATCCCTCTAATTCCCACTGCCGTCGGGGCATCCGGAGAGTCAGATCCTGCTCGGAATCGCTCCATGGGCTGGGGGTACCCCCCAAATCCAGCCAGGCCCCCCCAGCTCCAGCTGCTGATCCCTCCTGGTGGAGCAGGATTGAACTTGGGAATGCATGTGGGCCTTTGTCAAGGAAAAGGTGGATTTTCAAGGAAAAATTGCTGTTTTTTTGAGGAAAACTCTGTTTTTTCAAGGAAAACCGCGTTCTTTCAAGGAAAAACTGTGGTTTTCCAAGAAAAAGTGCATCCCAGGGGATGGGGACAGGGGGCATGAGCCAAAACCGCTGGATCCTGACTGGTCTGGCTGCTGTAAGTCCTGACAATCCTCCCTCCAGCCCCAGCCTCCCCCTCTTACCGATGATTTATGGGACTCAGGACATCACTTCCCACACGGTTCCCTAACACCAGGCCCAGCAGAGCTCCCAGAAATCCAATTTAACGTGGTTTGATCCCATCAGGAGCTGATGGAAAACCACTGCTCCCTCCTAATGCCCTAACGGGATAAACGGCCGTGGAGAGAGGGAAAACCAGGGGGAATTCTCCAGGAATGCATTCCTGGTGGGAATTTGGTGCTGCAAACTCCCCCATTAGGGACGATCCGGCTTGAGCTGCCCCCCAAAGTTTGGGAAGGGATGTTGGGAATTCAGGATCCGCCTTTTGCCGCTCTCCCGTCGGCGTTTTTGGGGCTTTCTAACCAGTCCTGCTTCCACACGGAATTATTCCTCCTTTTTCCCCCCCCAAAAAATGCTGCTTCCAGAGCTAACAAATTAATTTTTTTTTTCTGTTGTGATGCCAAGTTAACAGAAAGTCTCAAATATTGGGGTTGTGTTATCATTGAATTCCCAAAGTGCTGATCCGAGGAAACCCCTTGGAAACCTCGGGATCCCAAATTGCTCTCCCACTTCAGGGAGCTGATTAATGCCACAGAATGAGGGAGAATGAATCCCATGGAATGAGGGAAAATTAATGCCTTGCCCAGCTCAAGAGCCCAAGCAAAGTGCAAAAAAAATTCCCAATATTTTCACCAATCTTTAGGAAAATAAAGGAATAGAATGGAGTGAACCTGGAAAATCCTAATTAAAAAAAATGGAAAAAGACAGGAGTGGAGGTGGGAGGAGAAATATTTCAGGGATACCTTCAGGAATGACAGAATTTGCATGAACTAAGGAATAGTGGATATAAAAATTCATTTTTTATATCAATTTGGAGCAACCCACTGTCATCCTTCCCAAAATATTCCCTTTTGGGTCGAACTCTTTGTTTTTTTAGTGACCTGGCTTTTAGTGAAAAGGAGAAATACCCAAAATGAGCGAAGAAAAATGCCCAAAAATAAGTTGGGAAAGGTGAATTCCCGGGAGTTTTGGAAGTCGCACAGAACTTGGCATCCTAAACGTACCCCCCTCACAGTGCTCCCCATTGCATGTGGTTTTTTCAAGGAAAAAACTGTGGTTTTTCAAGGAAAAACTGCATTTTTTTCAAGGAAAAACTGTGTTTTCCAAGAAAAAACTGGTTTTTTTCAAGAAAAAACGTGTTTTTTTCAAGGAAAACTTGTATTTTGTCAAGGAAATCTGGGAACAAACCACTAAACCAGGTTACCCAAGGGGGGCTAAAACACTGAGAGAGAATCCGAGCGATAGCAAGGGAAGAACATCCCTGATGCTCCTCCTGTCCCATTGATCCAAGTTTTGGGTGGAGTATCGAGGTTAAAAAATCGAGGTTAAGAAATTGAGGTTAAAAAATGGAAGTTTTGAACCTGAGAGTAAGGAATCGAGGTTAATAAACTGAGATTTAGAAACTGAGGCGAAGAAATCGAGGTAAAGGAATCGAGATGAGGAAAACGAGGTTAAAAAATTTGAGATGAGGAAATCGAGGCTAAGAAATTTGAGATGGGGAAATCGAGGTTAAAAAATTCGAGATGAGGAAAACGAGGTTAAAAAATTTGAGATGAGGAAAACGAGGTTAAAAAATTCGAGATGAGGAAAACGAGGTTAAAAAATTCGAGATGAGGAAATCAAGGCTAAGAAATTTGAGATGAGGAAATCGAGGCTAAGAAATTTGAGATGAGGAAATCGAGGCTAAGAAATTTGAGATGAGGAAATCGAGGTTAAGAAATTTGATTTCCAAGCTGAAAACCCACAAAATTGGGTGTTCAGAGATCCCAACCACCTCCCACACCTCCCCAACCCTCCACCCACACCCGGACGAGACCCCACTTTATGGGGTTCCGCCCAGCCGTGCTCCGGAGCGTGGCTTGATTTAGGATCTCCATGCCTTGGGGGAAGGTTTTCGGCCCCGTTTCTCAACCCTTGCTGTGTCTGTCTGTCTTCTGCTGCCAGCGATGAAGACAACAAACCTCTTCCCAACAGCCAGACCTCGCTGGACGGGACGATAAAGCAGCAGGAGAGCGACGACAGCTTGGTGGACTACGGAGAAGGGGGCGAGGGCCAGTTCAACGAGGACGGCTCCTTCATCGGCCAGTACACGGTCAAGAAGGACAAGGAGGAGACTGAGGGCAACGAGAGCTCCGAAGCCACGTCCCCCGTCAACGCCATTTATTCCTTGGCATAGCAAAAAAAAAAAAAACGCCGGGAAAAGCACCCACAGCCCGAGGGGTTCGGAGCGGCCGGGGGTTCCACCGGCAGCCGCCGCCGCCGCTGCCTCCGACAGGGAAGGGAACCGAGCGAGGACTGAAAAAAACAAACAAACAAACAAAAAAAAAATAGAGAAAAAAAATTAAAAATAAGGGGGAAAAAATAAATCAAAAAAAAAAAAAAAGGGGAAAAAAAGATAAAAATTCCAAGCAACGAGGCAGCCCAGGCGGCCGCCGATGCCATTTATCCTTCGCAAACGAGCCAACGGCAAAGGATGCCTGGGGAGGGAGCGGGAGCTGGGGCTGAGCTGGAGCGACGGGAGGAGAGGAGAGGCTTGAGCTGCTCCTCAGTTCGGGGCTGCACCCCAGTTTTTGGGCTACTCTTCAGTTCTGGGGCTGCACCCCAGTTTTTGGGCTACTCTTCAGTTTTGGGGTTGCACCCTGGTTTTGGGGTTGATCTCCAGTTTGGGGTTGCTCCCCAGTTTTGGAGCTGCTCTCCATTTTTTGGGGTTGCTCCCCAGTTTGGGGCTGCATCAGGGTCAGTCTGGAGGGGCCTCGTGTTGGGCTCGGCTCCCCAAGGCTTTTTTTGTTCTTTTAGGAGGGAGCTCCAAATTTTTTGGGTTTAATTTTTCCAGGAAGGTTCTGGATCGGAGGGGAGGGGGAAAAGAAATCAAAGAATCTGGGGGAGGGAAGAACGGTGAGAGGGGCCTGGGCAGAGCAAAGGCACGGAAGGAGGAAAGGGGTGGATTTTGGGGTGAAAACACCGGATTGTTGAGCCATCCATCCTCATGGCAGCACCTTGCCCATAACCTCTCCCAAAAAACCCTCCTTCCTGAAAAAAACCTATGCAGGGAAGAGCAGGTCCCCACCACCTCCCTCAGCACCGGGATTTGTCCATGCTGAGGCTGGGAAAACCCACAGGGAGCTCGTCCCCCCTTCCCACCGGGCTCTGGAGCATCCTGGGAGGAGAAGAGGAATTTGTGAGGTTTGTGGAAGGACAAGGAGGAGCCTCTCCCTGCCCAGCCCGGGGTAACAGCGCTGCAGAAAAACCTTTTTGGGTTTAAATTTGCTTGGTGGGGATTTTGGGGGGAGCCACCCCCACCCCCACCCCACGCCTGCTTTCTTTTCAAGGCAACTCCATAAATCCGATGTAGCAAAGAGGGCCTGGAAGCAGGAGCGGGATCGGGATAGGACGAGGAGATCAGAACGATTAACAAATAATCCAAACCAGCTGGTGAGGATGGAAACCCCCCTGGGATGGGGTGGAGGATTCCCTGAAGGATTCAGGGCCACTCCACAAGGAAGGAACGCCGGACTGGAATCCACGCCTCCGCAGGGGGATGAGCCGGACGGACGCTGTTTTTCCCACTAAACCCCCTCCTCCTTTCTGACAGTGGCCTTTTCCCCCCTCCACCCCTCAGCCAAGCCACCACGGGACCCCCATCCCGCCTGGAGACTCCCGGGATTCCAGCGACCCCCCGAGCGCTCCCTCACATGCCTTACACAGCTTGAGACTTCCCGGGGAGTCACTCCAAGGATGCTCTTCCCGCTCTGCGCCCCCGACGGCCTCGGATGCGCCCCAGCAGTAGGAATGGGAAATTTGGGGTGTTCCCGGCTCTCCCAGCACGGATCAGGGTAGAAGGCAGGGGTTCCTGACAGACCCTCTGGATCTTCCCACTTCCTGCACTTTCGAAACCAAAGGTACCTTCACGGAGAGAGAGAGAGAGAGAGAGATTGGGTTTCTTTTGGAAAAGAAGGATTTTTGGATGGATTTTCCTTTCGTTACTTTTTTTTCTGAGGAGGATGGAGGTTTTTTTGGATGGGATGCAGCGGGATTCGTGCAGTTATTCTTCCTGCTCTGGAGACACGTCGGTGACAGGGATACTCCCTCTGCTGTGGGCTGTGGAGAGGGACTTTGCCACATCCCGATGGATCCCGGGAAGAGCCCGGACTGGGCCGACGAGAGAGATGGATGCAAATTAATCCAATGCAAATGCCTTCCTTAAAATAATAATTATCATTTATCTTGGTTGTCTTCTCTGATAGGTCAAACGTGGGGTGAAGATGGAGCTTGTGGGGTTGGATCTGGTGACCCTAAAAGGTCCCTTCCCACACAAATTGTTCCATGAAACCAAGGGCAAAGGAATTCCAGGGTTGAGGACGGGGTCGAGAGGCAGATTCCCCTCCCAGAGCTGGGGGAGCGGTCCCAGGGATGTCCCTTGTCCCCTCCAGCCGTGTCCCCTGGCAGGGACAGCCCCAGTGTGACCCTCAGTGTGGGCACAGCCACACCCCGATCCCACTCCTGCCCATCCCCTTTGGGACAGCAGCTCCCGGAATTCCATCCGGCTTTTAGGCAAACACCCCCCAGGCCGAAGGTGACACCGCCCCTGGGCACGGGGACGATCCCATTCCCATCCCATTCCCATCCCATTCCCAGCTCCCAGTGGAGTTTTGGCACCTTCCCACCCAAGCTCCTGGAAACGAGGAGAGGAACAAACCCAGCCTCTGGCTCTGGGATCTTCCCAGCATTCCCAGTCCTCTCTGCTTTGTGGCCTGGCTGATGGGACCACAAAACACCTCCAAACCTCTGGGAATGTGGCTGGGATTGCTGGGAGCAGGTCCATGTTGGGGATCCAAGATGTGCCATTCCCATTAAAACCAGTATTCCCGAGCCGCCTCATCCCTGAGGAAACCCCTCAGCATCCCTTTGGAAATGGGGGAATGGGAAGGAGCTGGATTCTGCCCAACCTTATCCCAAATTCCCTCATAAAATTCCCAGTCCTACCCCAGGGTGCTCTGAGCAATGAGAAGAGGGAGGAGATGCAGAGGCAGGAGAACAACTCGGTGTAAATTACTCACAGCCCTGTCTCAGCTCAGTGTAAAAAATACCCACCATTTTTAAGGTTTAGCAGAAATGTTGACATTTCTTCAAAATTTCCCCCCTGGAGTTTTGGATCCCAAAGAAAATTCCGGTTAAAAACTCATCCCGAGCTTCTCATGGTTTACTCCTTTGAGTAAAGTTCGAGGTTTGCATGGGGAGCAAAGCCCTGACCTCAAACCTTCCACAGCACTCACAGGGTGACCCCACAGATCCCAAAAACCCAGACAGGGCTGGGATGAACCCGGGAACATCCTTGGAGCAGGAGATGGATGGAGAATCCACTCGAGGACTGAGGGTCCTTCCCTGCCCTGATCCTGATCCCACTCCCGGGAGCTGCTCTGCTGCTCCTTCCCCTCTCCAGAGGGGACATCCCAGTCCCCTCCTGTCCTGCCGGCTCTGGTGACCCCCAGGCTGAGCAAGGATGTTCCCATTCCCACCCCAGGGACAGCGATCCCTCCCTGGGGTCTGCTCTGGGAACACGCCCCGTTTTCCAGAAGAAAGAACCCTCCCTCCACCAGGGGTTTCAGTTGGGAGCCAGCTTTGAATTGGTGAATAAATAGGGAAGAGCCAGAGCCCAAATTCCAGCACCAGACCCCAAATTCCAGCACTCTCAGGAGCTGAGTTCCACCCCAAACGTGCAGATTTGTCCTGTTCCTACAACATTCCGAGCCAACACCTCATCCACGTCCTGGAGATGAATCCAGGGGTCTCCGTGGCACCCAGCTGATGGAAATGCCAGGAATTTGGGATATGAGAGGATTTCCCTGTGCTTCCCAGATCCAGAGGCTGCTCCCGTCCTCCCTGAGGTGACGCCACAGCTGGAGGCACAAAAACAGTGGGAAAAGCTGGATTTTGGGTCCAAACCCTGAAACCCCCCCCCCAGGACACGCTGTCCCCGCTGCCAGCACTGCCTTCCTGGAGGTGATGGATCCCAAATCCAGGTGTGACCCTGGATCCAGGAGATCCAGCAGGAGCTGAGGGAGAGCAGCAGGAGAAGGGAGGAGCTGGGCAGTGCCACCCGAGGCCACCACAGAGCTCGTTCCAGCTGTGCCAACGACTTTTCCTGGCACATCCCAACGCCACCACCCGTCCTGGCACACCCCAAACCCTCTCCTCATCGGACAGGTCCCAGCAGAGCTGCGAGAGCCACCTGCGAGGTCACCTCGGGGGCCCAGGCTTTGTGTGAGCCTTCAGCAACCAAGATTTCAGTTAAGCAATAAAAAAACCAACAAAACAACCTTATTAAGGAAAAAAAAAACAAACAAAAAAGGACAAAAAAAAAAGAGACACCTCCGATTTCTTGCACTAAAAGCTGTTTTATTAACGAGAATAACGATGCTTTCCTGGTCCTCACAACGCCACCCACGGCATCAGTAGCGCCCCTCGCCTCTGTCTCTGTGTCCTCGCATCGGGTGTCGGGGTTTGGTTGTTCAACGCTGTCCAAACCCCGTGTCAGACCCCCAAAACTCCGTGCCAGACCCCAAAATTCCGCGTCAAACCCTAAAAAGTCCACGTCGAACCCCAAAATTCCATGTCGAACCCACAAAATCCTGTGTTAGACTCCCAAACTTTCCTGTCAACCCCAAAAATCTCATGTCAAACCCCAAAATCCCATATCAACCCCAAAATCCCATGTCAAACCCCAAAATCCCATGTCAAACCCCAAAATCCCATGTCAGACCCCAAACTTCCATGTCAACCCCCAAACTTCCATGTCAACCCCCAAAATCCCATATCAACCCCCAAAATCCCATATCAAACCCCAAAATCTCATGTCAAACCCCAAAATCCCACGTCAAACCCCAAAATCCCA
>JACBWW010000546.1:0-11125 GCA_020086605.1 Lanius collurio | reverse complement strand
CTCTGTCCCCTCTCTGTCCCCTCCCTCTGTCCCCTCCTGTCAGACCCCTCTGTCCCCTCTCTATCCCCTCTGTGTCCCCTCTGTCCCCTCTGTGTCCTCTCCCTCTGTCCCCTCCTGCCAGACCCCTCTGTCCCCTCTCTGTCCCCTCTCTGTCCCCTCCCTCTGTCCCCTCCTGTCAGACCCCTCTGTCCCCTCTCTGTCCCCTCTGTGTCCCCTCTGTCCCCTCTGTGTCCTCTCCCTCTGTCCCCTCCTGCCAGACCCCTCTGTCCCCTCTCTGTCCCCTCTCTGTCCCCTCCCTCTGTCCCCTCCTGTCAGACCCCTCTGTCCCCTCTCTATCCCCTCTGTGTCCCCTCTGTCCCCTCTGTGTCCTCTCCCTCTGTCCCCTCCTGCCAGACCCCTCTGTCCCCTCTCTGTCCCCCCTCTGTCCCCCCTCTGTGTCCCCTCAGTGTCCCCTCCTACCAGACCCCTCTGTCCCCTCTCTCTGTCCCCTCTCTCTGTCCCCTCTCTCTGTCCCCTCTCTGTCCCCTCTCTGTCCTCTGTGTCCCCTCTGTGTCCCCTCTGTGTCCCCTCTGTGTCCCCTCTCTGTCCCCTCCCTCTGTCCCCTCTCTGTCCCCTCTGTCCCCTCTGTCCCCTCCCTCTGTCCCCTCTCTGTCCCCTCCCGGCTCTCGGGCTGTGACAGAGAGCAGCAGGCCCAGGACAGGACGATGTGACCCAGTGGGCTCTGCCCTGGGAGGGGGTGACACGGTGGGACAGGGACAGGAGGGTGCTGCTGGTGGCTCCCGCTGCTCCTCCTCATCCTCACCAGGCACAGGAAGAACCTTTGGGATTTCCCCATCGCTCCAAGGGGGTCCAAACCCACCTGGGCAGGACAGAGGGACATGGGACCCTCCAGAAGTGTTTTGGGGACACATCTTGTGGCTTTGGGGACAGGACCAGTGCCCACAGCACCCCTGGACATGGAGCCCTGACCCCCACGGGGAGCAGGGACCCCCAAACTGCCCTTTGGGGTCCCTGCTCCCCTGTTTAGGGTGACTGATAAGCCTGAGGGGGCTGAGCTGCACCCCAAGACCCCAAACCCCTCTTTTGGTCCTCATTTGGCTGCTCATGGTGGGTTTGGAGTGGCCCAGAATTCCTGCAGGACCTGGAGCCCAAAAAAAAGCTCTGGGAAGGCTGAATCCAGAGCTTTCCTCCCAATCCATCCCCGAGCACAGGCGGATTTCCAGGAGGACAAACCCGTGACCACGACCCCGTTTGTACCTCCCCAGCCCCGCTGTGCCGGGACAGACACGATGTCCCCACAGCTCGGAAAGGTTCTGAGGATCAGAATCCAGGGAACATCACACGCCTGCCCTTTCCAGCTTTAGCCACGATCCCAAATAAAAGAGGCACAGGAGGAATTCCAGCCCGGCCCCCTTCCCGTGCGATCCTCCCCTCGGGAATGCTGCAGCAGAAGGAGCCGCCCCACTTAATCCCAAATGGATGGCTGAGTGCGGGAGATGGAATTACACTGATTTATCCCGGTAATGGACAGCGCCGGACACGGCACCTCCTGCCGAAGTCCAGCTCTGGCCTCCCCAAAATCCCGCTGGGATCATCCTCTGGAGGATGCAGCGCCCCAAAATCCCGCTGGGCTCATCCTCTGGAGGATGCAGCGCCCCAATCGGAGCTGTGGGGGCTGTTCCAGGCAGGTCCTCAAAGTCTCCCTGAGCTCCCAAACTCTGCCTCTCGCTAATGGATCGCTCCCAGATCCCGGGGGCTCTGAAGGGACGGGATAATGGGGTGTTTTCCATCCCGCCCTGCTCCCGGAGGGGTCGGTGACAGCCTCCATTAGCAGTGGTGACAGATCCCCTTTCAGGACAACAGAAGGCTCTCGGGTGGCTGTCAAAATATCCCGGGAAGAGGAGAAAAAAGAGCTCCCAATGGCCCTTCCTTAATGAGGGAGAGAGCAGGGCTCGATATCCCATGCAGAGTGTTCCCAAGCTTTGGAGGAGCTGAGGGTCAGATCCAGGATCGGGAGCTGGGGTTGGATCCAGGATCAGGAGCTGAGGGTCAGATCCAGGGTCGGATCCAGGATCAGGAGCAGAGGGTCAGATCCAGGATCGGGAGCTGGGGTCAGATCCAGGGTCTGATCCAGGATCAGGAACTGAGGGTCGGATCCAGGGTCGGATCCAGGATCAGGAACTGGGGTCGGATCCAGGATCAGGAACTGAGGGTCAGATCCAGGATCAGGAACTGAGGGTCGGATCCAGGATTGGGAGCTGGGGTTGGATCCAGGATCAGGAACTGAGGGTCGGATCCAGGATCAGGAACTGAGGGTTGGATCCAGGGTTGGATCCAGGATTGGGAGCTGGGGTTGGAGCCAGGATCAGGAACTGAGGGTCAGATCCAGAATCAGGAGCTGGGGTCGGATCCAGGATCAGGAGCTGAGGGTCGGATTCAGGGTCGGATCCAGGGTCGGATCCAGGATTGGGAGCTGGGGTTGGATCCAGGATCAGGAGCTGAGGGTCGGATCCGGGGTCGGATCCAGGATCCACAGCTCGGGGTCGTTCCCCAGGTGTGACCTCGGAGCAGCCGCCCCTCAGGCACAATCTGGGGGTGGCAGTCGGGACCACAAGGGGGTCCCAGGGGATTCTCTCATCCAGTCTCCAGTTACAGAGTGGCTCGGAGTCAGCACTCAGGGAAATTCTGTTCCTCCCTCACGTCTTTGTCCGGCCTGGAGCTGCCGGAGGAAAAACTCCCTGAGTTTTTCAGCTTTTAAGCTCTGCTGCTCCTGCCTCTCGCAAACCCCGGGGAAAGGGAACTGCAGAGATTAGGAAAAGTCAACTCATTATTTAGTGCAGGGCTGGCATCTCCTGCAAGCCCACAGCGTGCCTGGCTCAAAGCTGCCCCTTGTCCCCGAGGCAGAGGGACAGGCCAGGGGAACAAAGGGACAGTGTTGGCCGCAGGGCCGTGGGCTCAGGACGCTGTTTGGGGCAGGATTCTCGGTGACATCAAGTGACTCCATGTGACAGAGACACTCCAGGGCTGCTGGAACGAGCGGCTCCTGCGTGGGAGCGGCTCCCACCCCGCTGCGCTCCGTCCCCCAATTCCCTGTCCCGACACGGCTCGAGCCTCTCCCACCGGGAGCTGCCACTTCCCCCTGGCAGGGGCTCCTCCCTCCCCAGCAGGGCGGGATAACAAAGCTCCGGTTTTATTTTGGGGCCTGTCAGGGAATAAAACCCGAGCAGGGCTGAGGGCAACGGGCTGGGATCTGCTCCTGGTGCTGGGATTTGCTCCTGGTGCTGGGATCTGCTCCTGGTGCTGGGATCTGCTCCTGGGATCTGCTCCCAGTGCTGGGATCTGCTCCTGGGATCTGCTCCTGGTGCTGGGATCTGCTCCCGGTGCTGGGATCTGCTCCTGGGATCTGCTCCCGGTGCTGGGATCTGCTCCCGGTGCTGGGATCTGCTCCCGGTGCTGAGATCTGCTCCCGGTGCTGGGATCTGCTCCTGGGATCTGCTCCCGGTGCTGGGATCTGCTCCCGGTGCTGGGATCTGCTCCCGGGATCTGCTCCCGGTGCTGGGATCTGCTCCTGGTGCTGGGATCGGCTCCTGGTGCTGGGATCTGCTCCTGGGATCTGCTCCCGGTGCTGGGATCTGCTCCCGGCGCTGGGATCCAGCCCTGGGACTCAGGAAAGATGAAAATCCAGGATTTGGGATGCTGGTAGCATCTCTTCTGTGTGGGTGAGGACACAAAGAGGCCGGGTGGGTTTGGCAGCCGGGGGGGTCGGGAAGCAGAGCTGAGCTCTCGCTGTTTGCTCAGGTGCGGATCGAGCGCTGCTGGTAACGAGGGGGGGGCTGTGGAGGGGCAGAGCATCCCATGGGATGGGCTAATCCCTGCTCCGAGGGGCTCGGGGGCGGACAGATGGGCAGGGAGAGGAGTGGAAGCAGCACCAGCTGGAGCAGGGGGATGAGCAGCAGGAGCGGCCCAGGAGCTCTTGGCAGCATCCTCAGCTCCTCACGGGGTGTTCGGGGGAGGGCAGCGGGAAATGAGGCTCTGCCGGGCTGGGGGAGCGCTCCGTGAGCCATTTCCGAAGGCTTTGTTCACAAAGAGGGATAAAGCAGCCCAAAATCCCCGCTGGAGGTCCGTGGGAAGGGGTGCTGGAGGTGGAGCTGCTCCCACAGAGGGTTCCGGGAGCAGAGGCTGCACAAAGAGCTCAGGGTTCGGTTCGGGGTTTGAGTTTTGGGATCTTTAGGGATCGCAGGAGGCTGTGGAGGAGGCTGGAAAGGCCATCAGGAAATGCCCTGGCACTTAAACAGTTTCAATTAAAGATTCCTTTGTCACAGAACCCCAAAATCCCAGACTGGCTTGGGTTGGGAGAGACCTTAAAGCCCATCCAGTGCCACCCCTGCCATGGGAAGGGACAACTTCCCCATCCCAGGGTCCTCCAAACCCCGTCCAGCCTGGCCTGGGACACTTCCAGGGATGGAGAATCCTGTTCCAGGGCATCCCCACCCTCACCAGCCAAGAATTTCATCCCGATATCTTCATTATTTTCATAACAAACCCGAATTATTTCCCCTTCCTCACCCCCCACCAATATCCCGTGTGCTTCTCGCTCGGTGTTTTCCATCAGAAACCCTTGGAAAGGAGCATTTACGGAGGAGGGGGGAAGAATGGGAAACAGCAAAGGAGGAGGGACAACAATTCCCACCCGGATTTGTCCCATCGGGGACAACAAGAGCTCCTTCAGCCGCTCCCGCTCCTCCGGGCACCGCTGGAATTCTGCCCTGGAGTGACTCTCGGTCGGGCTGGTGGCCAGCGGGGAGGCACAGCTGGCCTCCGGAGCCTCTGGAATCGCAGCCCCCGGGAATGCCCGGGGCTGGAAGGGCCCGCTGACCCCGCTGTGTGTCCCCCCCAGGGCTGCCGTCCCCACCCGCCCGTAGAGGCTCCGCAGGACCCGGCTCAGCAGGATGGGAGGCGCCGCTGGATTCATCCACACTTCCCTGGCTGTCGGCACCTTCCTGGGTAAGAGATTCCCTCGGGAGGGGCTGGTGGGGGTGGGACATCCCCCGGGATTCACCGGGAACGGCCTCTCCATGGGATGCGGCGGCGCCGAACCCCGATTCTCCGGGGTTTGGGATGTGCTGCTCCATTCCTGGGCTGTTCCAACATCCCTTTGGGCCAGGAGTGTTGGACACACACACGGCCCCTCTCAGAGTCCAGGCTGAGCGAGGGGCAGGAGGAATTTCCTCCTGCCTCTGGGATTCCACACCTATTTCTCCAGGGATGCCTTGCTGGCAATATCCCACCTGCAAAGATCCCCCTGCTCCTTAGGGAGCATTTCTGGATCTCAGGGAGCGTTTCTGGATGTCAGGGAGCATTTCTGGATCTCAGAGAGGATTTCTGGATCTCAGGGAGCATTTCTGGATCTCAGAGAGGATTTCTGGATCTCAGGGAGCATTTCTGGATCTCAGGGAGGATTTCTGGATCTCATGGAGCATTTCTGGATGTCAGGGGGTGTTTCTGGATCTCAGGAAGAATTTCTGGATCTCAGGGAGAAATTCCAGCTCTGAGGGACATTTCTGGATCTCAGGGAGGATTTCTGGGTCACAGGGAGAAATTCCAGCTCTGAGGGACATTTCTGGATCTCAGGAACAATTCCCAGATCTCATTTCTAATCCTTGGGCACCATTTCTGGACCTCAGGGACATTTCTGGATCTCAGGGACAAATCCCAGATCTGAGGGACATTGCTGGATTTGGGGGATGATTTCCAGGTCTCAGGATCCCTCCCTGGATCTCGGGGAGGCTCAGGCTGCTCCCTGCAGGTCCCTTTTCCGCAGGGAGACATTTCCTGTGCAGCTGAGATCGGATAATGTCCTCCAGCCCATCCATCACCGCGGGCAGAGCCGGCTGGCCTGTCCTTATAAATATCCAATTACCTTTTAATGTTCTCCACAGCCCCGAGGAGGCCCAGGCAGGGGGGGCTGCCCTGCATCCCAAGGCAATTTTCCCACTTGGAAATTGGCCTGACCCCGATGCAGCCCCGGAGCTGGAGTTGGGGTCTCCCATCAACCACCTGAGATCAGGCAAACCCCCCCAAAAATCGCTCCCTGGGCAGCCTGGGAGGGTGATTTTCACTGAGCTTTGGCTGATGAGGCCATGGAGCTCCGGAGGCAGCTGGGACAGGGAGAAATCCGGGAAATACGAGGAGGGATCGGGACCGAAGGATGGCAGCGATGGATGAGGCTCAGGGAAGAGTTATGGAGTGGGAAAGGAGCCAAAGCCTCCAGGTCTGGAGGGAGATTTAAATCTTTAAAGCTTCTGAAGTGCACAGAGACCACTCTAAAAGCCCAGACTCTCCCCAGCCTTTGTTCATCTGGGAAGACCTCTGGAAAATCTGGGAGTCCAAGCCCTGACCTTTTGTTCCTCAGAAAGCTGCTCGTTAAAAATAACCCAAAATAAACCCCAGTTCCTCAGAGAGCTGCTCCTCAAGAAACCCCAAATCCGGCTGGATTCTGGGCATAAATTCTCTACCAAAGCTATTTATTGCCCAGCTTCCTGCTGTAATCCAGAGGCTCCAGAGGCTCCAGGGCTGTGCTGTGGATGTCTTCACAAACTGGAATTCAGCTTGGAAAACATTCCAGCGAGGAAATCCATCCTTTCCTGGGCTCCAGAGCTGGGCTCAGCTCAAAGGCCAAGTGCAGCCTCCTGCACACCTGAGATTTCCAGGCCTGGCTCGCAGCGTATTCCTAAAAAATATCCTAAAAACAACCCAAAAGGGAGGCTCTGGAGTCACCTCCCTGCAGCTGCTTCTCCAAATCTTCATTTTCAGGCGTTCTGCTTTCGCCTGTTTCCCGTTATTTTGGTGATAGTTTTCATGTTCCCTAACCCTGAAGGTTGTGGGGGGTTTTTCCCGTTGTCCCAGCTCTCCCAGCTGGATGGAACACGGGAAATTCCGAGTGGGTCCCTCTGCTCCTTTGAATTTTGGCTTAAAACCCTTTATTTTGTGCCTTCCTTCTCCCTATTTTCCAAAGGCAAGAGCGTCCAGGACAGATCCTGCATTGGCAACGTTAAAAATTGGGAATTCCAGGGTTGGAGAACTGGCCCAGAGCAGAATCAGAAGTTCTGGGAGTTATCAGTTCTTTATGTTAACCTTATCCCCACCTTGTAACTGTTTAATTAGTGCTTTAATCAGCCCATGATTTGTTTAATGAGTGAAATCCAAACGTTTCACCCCCAGCACCTTGGGATTGTGGATTAGAACTCACCTGAACTGCTGGCATCGATTCCAAGTGGGAAAATCAATGCCTGGCACTCCGAGCTGTAACCTTGGCAGGGACAAAGGGACAGCAGAGGGACACAGGCTCTGGCTGGGATTGGGAGGGAGGATGAGCCTGATTTGGCTCGACTGGAATAAAAGATCCCATGGGAAAGGGCAGGGATGGGAGTGGCAACAATAGATATTTTATTTGTTAAATAAATAGAAATTATTTACCTTATGCTCCCTAATTGATCCCCAAACTAAAGCTGTTCAGCCTCGACCCTGCCACCGCCATCTATCAGAGCACAATTAACTCATCTATCAGCACACAATTAATCCTTTCTCATTAATTCCCCATTAACTCATGATTGGTTTTCCTCCCTGGTCAGCAGAGTTTATTCCAGCTGGGACTGACCTGAATGGGAGAACACCTCCAGCTTTTCCTTTAGGAATGGGACCATCCTGGTGGGAAAGCAGCGCTGGCTTGGGGGGGGAAACAACCCCCAAAATGCTGCTTTTCCTTAATTCCAAACAATCCACGCTCGCCGCCTCTCCCTGGGTGGCACCGGCACCATCTCGGAGCCGGGATAATTGCCCGGAGCAGGGACACGGGGAGCAGCTGCTCCCAGCCCAGAGCCAATTAGCAGAGCTCCTCTCTTCTCCCATGCCATGCCATGCCATGCCATGCCACGCCACGCCACGCCACGCCACGCCATGCCATGCCACGCCACGCCATACCATACCATGCCATGCCATGCCATGCCATGCCATGCCATGCCATCCCATCCCATCCCATCCCATCCCATCCCATCCCATCCCATCCCCATGCCATGCCATGCCATGCCATGCCAGCCCATCCCATCCCATCCCATCCCACCCCCCCCTATCCCATCCCCTTATCCCATCCCATCCCATCCCACCCCATCCCATCCCATCCCATCCCATCCTATCCCATCCCATCCCACCCCATCCCATCCATCCCATCCTATAGATCCCACCCCATCCCATCCATCCCATCCTATAGATCCCATCCCATCCCATCCCATCCCATCCCATCCCATCCCATCCCATCCCAGCCTCCTCCCGGAGCAGCCGGAGCACGAAGCAAACCCCGGGAGCTGCGGGTCAAGGGCTGCTCCCGCTGCTCCTGCTGTTCCCAGGCTGTTCCCAGGCTGTTCCCAGCTGGAAGAGGCTCTTCCATAAAACATCCCACTCCCGGGAGCCACTTCATTTACGGGGGGAAGGAGACAGGTTGGCGTTGGCACAGCGGGTTGGAGACGCTCATTAATTCAATTGCAGAGCAGGGGAGGATCCTGGAGCCGGGGAAGCAGCTCGGAGCTTATCAGTGCTGGTGGCTCCTTCGCTGATAAGGGCCAGGCGTCTCCAGGGGGACAGGGACAGGCAGGACAGACGTGCTGGCAATTATCCCGCCGGCTGTTCTGCAACCAAGAGATTTCCAGGCGGATTCTGCCTCGCTTTTGTTCACCGTGTCCCTTCCCGGCCGGGTTTGGAGCACCCCGGGCTGTGGGAGGTGTCCCAGCCCACGGCAGGGGTGGAACGGGATGAGATTTAAGGTTTTTCCCACCCAAACCAGTCTGGGATTCTGGGGTTCTCCTGTGTGGAAGGGGAGCTGCTGGAATTTGCTGTTTGTGTGAGAGCAGAGGGCAGCTGGCACTTGCCAGGGGCACGTTGTCCCCACAGGGTGGCCTGGGCATGGCGTGGAGAAGGCAGGGGGGCCCTTTGTCCCTCCTGTTCCTTCCCATCCTCAAAACCAGAGTCAAATCCGTGTCTGAACACCCCAAAAGCAGCTTCAGGCTCATCCCAGCCACGGAACAGAATGGTTTGCTCTGGTTTGTAGTGGTTTGTAGTGGTTTGTAGTGGTTTGTAGTGGTTTGTAGTGGTTTGCTCTGGTTTGCTCTGGTTTGCTCTGGTTTGCAGTGGTTTGCACTGGTTTGTAGTGGTTTGTAGTGGTTTGTAGTGGTTTGCTCTGGTTTGCACTGGTTTGCTCTGGTTTGCACTGGTTTGCTCTGGTTTGCACTGGTTTGTAGTGGTTTGCACTGGTTTGCACTGGTTTGCTCTGGTTTGCTCTGGTTTGCTCTGGTTTGCTCTGGTTTCCACACCAGTAACAAACTGGTTTGAGGTGTCCGGAGCCGGTGGTGCCACAGGGACAGAGGGGACCTGCCAGGTGTGTTCAGAGCTGGGAAGATCCCAGTTCTCCCCTCTCCTCCCTCATCCTGGAGAGGGTTTAGGAAGAAGGAACCAGCCAAAGTCTGCAGAGGAGGAGCCTCAGGGACAGCAGGACATCCAGGTATTCCCAGCTCCAGTTCTGCCCACACGTGGCGTTCCAGGAGGTCCCTGCTCCTCCCTCCACGTGTCCCCAGGAATGCTGGTCCCTCTGGAAGGGCGGGAATGGTGCGGGATGCTCGGTGGGAATCCCAGGTTGTGTTCCCACAGCCGGGGTGGGGCTGTGCTGACAGATGGGGTGCGATCATCACCTTGCTCCTTCTCTCCTCCTCGCTGCCGGGGACACCCTACAAAACTGAAAAGGAGAATGTTTAGGATGAGCCGAGTGGAGCTGAGCGGGTTTTCCCCTCTCCCGCAGTTTGGTGCCAAGCCCAGAGTGGCACGAGGAGCTACGGGCCGGTGTTCGAGGAGCAGCCGTCCCACACGCTCTTCCCTGAGGGCTCCACAGAGGAAAAGGTCACCCTGTCCTGCCGGGCACGGGCCAGTCCTCCGGCCACCTACAGGTGAGCCCGGGGCTCCCGCGGCACCAGGAACGGGATAAATCCATCCCAGATTCTGCTCTGCCTCCTCCATTTTTATACATGGAAAATGACTGACTTGGGAAGGAGATTCCTGGTCCTGTGAGGAGCTGGGGGGGCTCAGCCTGGAGAAAAGGAGGCTCAGGAGGGACCTTGTCATTCCACAACTCCCTGACAGGAGGGGGCTCAGGGGGGGATTTGGGGTCTCATCCCAGGGAACAGGGACAGGAGGAGAGGGAACGGCCTCAGGCTGGGCCAGGGGAGGCTCAGGGTGGGCACCAGCAGGAATTTCCTCATGGAAAGGGTTGGGAAGGGCTGCCCAGGGAGGTTTGGAGTGCCCATCCCTGGAGGTGTCACCTGGATGTGGCACTGAGTGCTCAGGGTGGGGATCGGGCACAGCTCGGACTGGATGATCCCAGAGGGACTTTCCAACCTCAACAATCCCCCAATTCTGAGATGTTCCACCCCTCCCACGGCACGAAATCCAAATCTACGAGATCCAAATCCACCTCCAACCCCACCCCAGCTGGAAAACCACGGGGCACAGCCCCACAGGTGTGGCTGTGGGGATTTATCCCTGTCCCTGCTCCCACTTCCCCCGGCAGGTGGAAGATGAACGGCACGGAGCTGAAGCTGGAGCCGGATTCCCGCTACAGGCTGGTGGCCGGGGATTTGGTGATCAGCAACCCCGTGAAAGCCAAGGATTCCGGCTCCTACCAGTGCGTGGCATCCAATGCCAGGGGCACCGTGGTGAGCAGAGAAGCCTCGCTGCGCTTTGGCTGTAAGTTTGGCACCACCAGGTAAATTAAACACAGCCACAGTTAGGCTGGGTTTAAACTGAGCCCGCCTGGAAATAGGCTGGAGGGAATCTCTCCGACACAGCATCCCATGGAGAAATCCCCTGGCAATTCCAGAGGAATTGGAGGATTTGGAGTATTATGGAGAAAGCCAATGGTATTTTTGGATCTCCCTGTGCCCAAACCAGCCCGAGGAGGTGCTGAGGAAATGCAGAGGTTCCTCCAGCTGCTTTTCCCTGTCCGAGTTTCACTCTGCCTGTTCAGTTTTGCAGGAATTTTCGGCGGAAGAGCGGGACCCCGTGAAGATCACCGAGGGCTGGGGGG
>JACBWW010000545.1:14802-25863 GCA_020086605.1 Lanius collurio | reverse complement strand
CAGCTGAGCTCAGCCTAAGGAGGATGAGGGGCTTCAGCTGAGCTCAGTCTAAGGAGGATGAGGAGCTTCAACTGAGCTCTAAGGAGGACAAAGAGCTCCAGTTGAGCTCAGTCTAAGGACGAGGAGCCTCAGTTGCAGAGGGAGGAGGATGAGGGGCTTCAATTGAGCTCAATCTAAGGAATACAAGGGCCTCAGCTGAGCTCAGCCTAAGGAGGATGAGAGGCTTCAACTGAGCTCTGTCTAAGGAGGACAAAGAGCTCCAGTTAAGCTCGGTCTAAGGACGAGGGGCCTCAGTTGAGCTTGGAGGAAGAGGATGAGGAGCTTCAATGGAGCTCAGCCTAAGGAAGATGAGGGGCTCCAGCTGAGCTCAGTCTAAGGACGAGGGGCCCCCGCTGAGCTCGGGTTCTGCTGCTGCTCCGGGGCAGCCCCGGTTGCTCGGCAGGAGCCGGGGCTGGCAGGGCATGCTCGGGGTGGCCCCGTGGCAGCCAGGCCAGAGGGACCCAGGGATCAGCCCAGCTTTAAACTCCTCTCTTTGGGGGTTGGTTACTCCTGGCACCAGGAACAGGCCCCTGCAGTGCGAAACCTGGAGCTCTGAGCCCTGAAACGGCTCCAGGAGAAACTTTGCAAGTGAAAAAGTGACAGAAAGGGGCAGAGGAAGCGTTCCCAGGGCAAGGATCTCTGCTCCACACAGAGCCCTCAAACTGCCCCAGAGCCAGTGCAGCCAAGAGCTTCATTTTGCTAAGGAGCATCCTGTGCTCTGAGGTGGCCTCAGGATCATGAGGGATGGGTGCTGGAGACCCAGATCATGAGGGATGGGTGCTGGAGCCCCAGGATTGTGAGGGATGGGTGCTGGAGCCCCAGGATCATGAGGGATGGGTGCTGGAGCCTCAGCATCGTGAGGGATGGGTGCTGGAGCCCCAGGATCATAAGGGATGGGTGCTGGAGCCCCAGGATCGTGAGGGATGGGTGCTGGAGCCCCAGGATCGTGAGGGATGGGTGCTGGAGCCCCAGGATCGTGAGGGATGGGTGCTGGAACCTCAGGATCATAAGGGATGGGTGCTGGAGCCCCAGGATCATAAGGGATGGGTGCTGGAGCCTCGGGATTGTGAAAGATGGGTGCTGGAGCCCCAGGGTTGTGAGGGATGGGTGCTGGAGCCCCAGGATCGTGAGGGATGGGTGCTGGAGCCTCAGGATCGTGAGGGATGGGTGCTGGAGCCTCAGGATCATGAGGGATGGGTGCTGGAACCTCAGGATCATCAGGGATGGGTGCTGGAGCCTCGGGATTGTGAAAGATGGGTGCTGGAGCCCCAGGGTTGTGAGGGATGGGTGCTGGAGCCCCAGGATCGTGAGGGATGGGTGCTGGAGCCTCAGGATCATGAGGGATGGGTGCTGGAGCCCCAGGATCATGAGGGATGGGTGCTGGAGCCTCAGGATCATCAGGGATGGGTGCTGGAGCCTCAGGATTGTGAGGGATGGGTGCTGGAGCCTCAGCATCGTGAGGGATGGGTGCTGGAGCCTCAGGATCATGAGGGATGGGTGCTGGAGCCCCAGGATCATGAGGGATGGGTGCTGGAGCCTCAGGATCATCAGGGATGGGTGCTGGAGCCTCAGGATTGTGAGGGATGGGTGCTGGAGCCTCAGCATCGTGAGGGATGGGTGCTGGAGCCTCAGGATCATGAGGGATGGGTGCTGGAGCCCCAGGATCATGAGGGATGGGTGCTGGAGCCTCAGGATCATCAGGGATGGGTGCTGGAGCCTCAGGATTGTGAGGGATGGGTGCTGGAGCCTCAGGATTGTGAGGGATGGGTGCTGGAGCCTCAGGATCGTGAGGGATGGGTGCTGGAGCCTCAGGATCATGAGGGATGGGTGCTGGAGCCTCAGGATCGTGAGGGATGGGTGCTGGAACCTCAGGATTGTGAGGGATGGGTGCTGGAGGCCTGCAGGGGCAGGATCAGTGCTGTACAAGGAGAAAACTCAGGATGCTGCTCTCCCCTTCTTGCAGATCTCCGTTTTCAAAGAATGTCCCATTGGTTTGGATGTGGAGGCCCCACAGTAGTTAAAGGAGGAAGAAAAGCAGCTCCATGAGAGCCTGCAGACCTGAGCTCTGGCATTTGGGCAGGGGGATCAGCACATTTCCAAACACAAAAGCCTCCAGCCCCAGGATGTGAGCACCTGCCCCAGGTGCAGCCTCCTGCAGGCTCACCCAGCCCTTCCCAAAATCCCTGTCCATCGCTGCGAGCCGGCAGCGTTTCCTCCTCATGGAGCACAGGGTGAGTGAGAGGATTTCCTGGGCTGCATCCCTCTCCTTACATGGGAGACCACAAATCCTGCGTGGAAGGAGGAGGAGGAGGAGGAAGAAGAAAAATGAATCAGCCCCAGCAGCCTGGACAAAGCCCCACGGAGCAGATTCCTGCCTCTCACACCGAGAGCCCTCAGCTCTGGAATCGCAGCCACACAGAGAAACTGGGTCAGGGGAAGTGGGGACGGGGAAGATGCAGCAGTTCCAGGTACTGCCGGTGCTCGGGGCTGGCAGGGAAGCTGCCAGTGCCCAACGGCCCCAGCGAGGAGGAAACAAAGGGAAAAGCAACAAGACATTCCCTCCTTTCCCTGCCCGAGCCCAGGCTCTGCCTGCCAGCCCAGCTTCCATGGAGAGGACTCAATTAGGAAGAGAGGACTCAATTAGGAAGTGGATAAATTCCACTGGGAGGGGGAAAAGTCAGCACTTGTGACACTAAACCAGTGGGGTGGCACTGGTGCAGGTCCCCACCAGCAGCCAGGACTGGGATCTCCCAGGGACAGACAGGGGCTGGGAAGGGAGAAGAGCTTTGCTAAAGGAACTCCGTGTATCCATGTCCCACCCAGAGCACAGAACCCCCCATCCCCTGGGAAAGGGGGAAAGCCCCAAATCTGGGACAGGCTCACGTCTGACTCCTGTCAGCCTCAGCCCTCACAGCACCACGGGGATGAGGGAGAGGAAAATCCCCACGGAGCTGGAGCACAGATATTCTTTGGGACGGACCTGACCTTGGGTCTGAGCCTCGGACCCCAACCAGCACCGGCAGGGAGAACCCCCTGGCCGGGAGAACCCCCCCGAGCATAACAACTTTACCATTCCCAGCGTTAATTACTGGAATGCACAGGTGGAACCACGCCCCAGCCAGCAGCTGCTTCCAAGGACAGAGGAGCACAGGACTGCGGGGAGGAGCTGGAGATGCTGCCTGGTGTGACTCAACGTCAGGTGCTGCCAGGTACCCGCCAGCATCCCAGCGTGGGGGTCAGCGAGGACACCAACACTTGGCCAGACACCACAGAACCACATGGAGAGTCAAGGACCTTCCCAGGTCCTCCATGCCCACATTTTGATCCTGTGTTTTCCTTGTCACAGGCGCAGAGGTGACGCTTCCCGGGCTGGAAGCGTTCTCCAGGCAGTGTGAGGAATTTTAATTCCACTTTCAATTTTAAAAAAGGGCTTTTCCATTCAAACCTGGCTCGCATTATCAGGGCAACCACTCCCTCCCTGTCTGTCCCAGCATCAGACACTTGAAGATCCAGTCTGGGCCCAGTCTGTGACCCCTTGACCCCTGCAGCTCCCTGTCCAAGCCAGGCCTGGTGTGGTTTGACATGAACCAAATCTGTCAATGGCTCAAGACAGACACGTGGGCAGCGCCGAGCAGGGAGAACGTAGCACGCTCCATTCAGCTCCAATCCCTGATAAATAATTCAGGAAGAGAAATGCCGCAATACAGAGCCCAGCAAGATTTAAAAATAGACCCTGCGCCGCTCCGGAGGAACGGAGGGAAGGAGAGGGGTGGCAGGAATGGGAGGGGTGCCAGCAGCTCCACACCCCGACCCCAGCATGGGTGTTCACGTCCCCTTTGAGCTGGGAATTTAACCCAATTATTGTTAATGCAGCAGCAGCGTTCTGGGCTGGATCCTGTTCTGGATTGGAGCCCTGCAAGGAAGCAGAGTCCCAAAAAATGGGCCCCAGAAGGAGGATGGATGGAGGTGGGTACTGCCCCAAATCCAGCTGCCAGCAACCCAGGCACTTCCATTCATCACCCATAACAGCAGCTGCTGGACAACTGTCCCAAGAGCTGTACCCCAAATTATATACAGAAAGAATGTTGTATTTATATATACAGATATATAAAGAAAATGTATAAAAATATATATAAATAGACAATATATCCATCAAAACCATCACACAAACACCACTCCCAGTCAGGCAACAAGCAGAAAATTCTTGTCTCAGGATTCCATCACCCTTCCTGCATCCTAAAAAAAAACCCCAAACCAACCCAACTTTGTGCTACCCTAAAATATCCGACTCTCTGAACAGTGTAGGTGTCACCTGGATTTTCGTGGTGGGGATTAGAACACAGAAAGGATGTAGGAAGACCATTTCCCAGCTCCTTCCACCTGTAAAAAACCACTTCCCATTCCCTATGCCTTATTAATCAACCTCAGACAGAGGTACAGCCCCTTTATCCCAGTTTGCCACTGGGATGCTCTAAAGGGAAAAATTGGCTTTCCAGGTTTTGCAGGAATACTTTGCCAGATGGCTGCATTCTCCCCTCCTCTCTCAGCTTCAAAAATAGCTCCAGAAAGACACGGATTTTTCCCTGCTTCCTCGTGAACAACAATCCCAGCTTCCCAAGGACTTGTGAGATGGGGAACTGCCACTAATAAGAAAATACAGAGTGAGTTCTTCCTAAGGAAAAATAAAATTGGGTCAGGTATAGGTGATTAAAAACCTAATAACTCTGGACTCAAGAGGCCTTCCACAAATATTTTGGAGTTTTCCCAACAAATATGAAAATAAATATAGGGAAAACACAGCAGCAGCTGCTGTTAGGAGACTCTGACAGGACACCAAAACTCCCAAAAAAGCTGCTGGTCAGTGAGGAGATGGAGAAGAAGCTCCCAATGCTCCCACTAGTGGCAAGTCAAGACTTCTGCCATCCAGAATCCATCCACAGAAGCTGGGAATACCCACAAGGATTGACAGGGGGTTGGAATGAGATGAGCTTTAAGGTCCCTCCCAACCCAAACCATCCTGGGATTCCAAAATTCCCTGCTAAAAGGGAGTTGCTCTCACCAGCCCTGCAGATCTGCTGCTGAGCCCTCCCAGTCACATCCCAGTGGGAATTTAGGATTTTTCCTTGTTCTGGGAAGCTCTTTGCTGTTGGGATCCCACTCAGTGGGAGGGGTTCCTGTCCATCCATGCAGTGCCAAGGACACCAACTGCTTCCATCCCATGTCCCTGTTTGATAACAGCCTGGGGGGGACAGCTGGGAAAAGAAAACCCCAAAATTATGGGATACAGAGGTGTTTAAAGGGACAGAGCAGGCTGAGGCAGGACACAAACACCTCAGCATTCCCCACATTCCAGGTCTCCCTTTTCCATTCATCCTCCTTTGCCCCCATCCAGGGTCAAATCCCAACAGGAGTGGGCTCAAAGCTCCTGGTCCTTTGGGTTTGGACATGGATCCTACTGGGCATCCCTGCATTCCCCACGTTCTGGATCTTTCTTTCCTGCTCATGCTCCCTCCTTCCCCCCTACCCAAGGTAAAATCCCACCAGGATTGGGCTCAAAGCTGCTGGGATGGACTCTGGGAAGCAAGGCAGCACAGGATCCCATTTCCTCATGGAATTTCCTGCCTGAAGCCTCCCCCAGAGAGGTCAACTTCCAGGATAACACCTTCCCAAACAAAGCGGATTTTGTGTCTAAACTCAGCTCAGGAGAAATTAATTCCTCAAAGGAAAAGATGTCAAAGCAAGAGCAAAATTTAAAAAACTTCATTAAAAAAAAAAAAAAAAACCTAAAAGAGCTGCTCTGACGAGTGGGCTGGGCCTGCCCACACTCAATCAGCCCCGAAATTCTCCGGGAAGCAGCGGTGACTCAGCCTGCGGCACACACAGACAGCTCTGCCCCCATCCGGGACGGAGCTGCCCTTCCTGGCACCCCTGGATGCCAGCACGGGCCGGGGAATCCCGGTGCTGAGGGGTACAAGGGAGACCCCAGCCCACCCCACACCCCTCACCTGGGCTGCAATGCAGGGAGGGAGGGATCCCACTTGTGGGATGCCAGGGAAGGTCTAAGGAAAGATGGAGGGGAACCCCCTCAGGTCCTTGAGTGTGTTTGAGGTCAACAAGGCCAAGTGTTGGGTCCCACATTTGGGTCACAACAACCCTGTGGAATGCTCCAGGAAAGCCAGGAAAGGCCCTGGGGTGCAGTGCCAGCGGCTGGACACGACCCAGGTGTGCCCAGGTGGGCAAAAGGCCGATGGCACCTGGGATTGTCCCCCTGTGCTGGCGCTGCTGAGGCCCCTCCAGTGCTGGGTCCAGTTCTGGGCCCTCACGGCCACAGAGACACTGAAGGGCCAGAGTGTGGCCAGAGCTGGGCAAGGGCTGGAGCAGCAGGAGAAGGGTCTGGAGAGCTCCTGAGGGAGCTGGGAAGGGTCTGGAGAGCTCCTGAGGGAGATGGGAAGGGTCTGGAGAGCTCCTGAGGGAGATGGGAAGGGTCTGGAGAATTCCTGAGGGAGATGGGAAGGGTCTGGAGAAGTCCTGAGGGAGCTGGGAAGGGTCTGGAGAGCTCCTGAGGGAGCTGGGAAGGGTCTGGAGAGCTCCTGAGGGAGCTGGGAAGGGTCTGGAGAAGCCCTGAGGGAGCTGGGAAGGGTCTGGAGAGCTCCTGAGGGAGCTGCAAAGGGTCTGGGAAGCTCCTGGGGGAGCTGCAAAGGGTCTGGAGAGCTCCTGAGGGAGCTGGGAAGGGGCTGGGCAGCTCCTGAGGGAGCTGGGAGGGGTCTGGAGAGCTCCTGAGGGAGATGGGAAGGGTCTGGAGAGCTCCTGAGGGAGCTGGGAAGGGTCTGGAGAAGCCCTGAGGGAGCTGGGAAGGGTCTGGAGAGCTCCTGGGGGAGCTGGGAAGGGTCTGGAGAGCTCCTGGGGGAGCNCAGTGTTGGAGAGCTCCTGGGGGAGCTGGGAAGGGTCTGGAGAGCTCCTGGGGGAGCTGGGAAGGGGCTGGAGAAGTTCTGAGGGAGCTGAGAAGGGGCTGGAGAAGTTCTGAGGGAGCTGAGAAGGGGCTGGAGAATTCCTGAGGGAGCTGGGAGAAGTCTGGGGAGCTCCTGGGGGAGCTGGGAAGGGTCTGGAGAGCTCCTGGGGGAGCTGGGAGGGGTCTGGAGAATTCCTGAGGGAGCTGGGAAGGGTCTGGAGAGCTCCTGAGGGAGATGGGAAGGGTCTGGAGAATTCCTGAGGGAGATGGGAAGGGTCTGGAGAGCTCCTGAGGGAGCTGGGAAGGGGCTGGAGAAGTTCTGAGGGAGCTGAGAAGGGGCTGGAGAATTCCTGAGGGAGCTGAGAAGGGGCTGGAGAATTCCTGAGGGAGCTGGGAAAAGTCTGGGGAGCTCCTGGGGGAGCTGGGAGGGGTCTGGAGAGCTCCTGAGGGAGCTGGGAAGGGTCTGGAGAGCTCCCGGGGGAGCTGGGAAGGGTCTGGAGAGCTCCCGGGGGAGCTGGGAGGGGTCTGGAGGACTCCTGGGGGAGCTGGGAGGGGTCTGGAGAGCTCCTGGGGTAGCTGGCAGGGGTCTGGGGAGCTCCTAAGGGAGCTGGGAAGGGTCTGGAGAATTCCTGAGGGAGCTGGGAAGGGTCTGGAGAGCTCCTGAGGGAGCTGGGAAAGGGGCTCAGCCTGGAGCAGAGGAGGCTCAGGAGGGACCTTTTCACCCCACAATTCCCTGCCAGGAGAGCGGAGCCGGGTGGGGTCGGGCTCCGCTCCCAGAGGACACCCGGACAAGAAATGGCCTCAAATTCCTCCAGGAGAGGCTCAGGATGGACATGAGGAGGAATTTTACATGGAAAGAGTGGTCATGCACTGTCAGGTTGTGAAGCACCATCAGGCCTGCCACTTGTTCCACAGAATCCTGGAATCCCTGAAGCTGGAAAAGACCTGAAAGGGCATCGAGTCCCTCCTGTAACATCCCCACCAGAGCCCTGAGTGCCACATCCGGTCATTCCCTGGACACCTCCAGGGATGGGCCCTCCACCACCTCCCTGGGCAGCCCCTTCCCATGCCTGACCACCTTTTCCATGGAAAAATTCCTTCTGATGTCCAACACAAACCTTCCCTGGTGCAGCTTGAGGCTGTTTTTCCTTTGTCCTGGTGTTTCCTGGGAGCAGAGCCTGAACCCCGCCCCAGCTGCCCCCTCCTGTCAGGGAGTTGTGCAGAGCCACGAGGTCCCCCCAAGCCTCCTCTGCTCCAGGCTGAGCCCCTCCAGCTCCCTCAGAACATCTCCAGACCCTTCTCCTGCTGCTCCAGCACCTTCCCAGGCTCCACTGTCCTCCAGATACACTCCAGGCACGTGGACCTCTCCAAACACCAACAGGCACTTCCAAAATCCATCCTTAAAATAAGATTCAGACCAAGGTAGGAGCTGATTCCCCCGTCCCATGTGTTTGTTTCCTCCCAACATCACCTTCTCTGCCAGGGCACAGAAACACCAACATCTCCCTGCTGCTTATTCCCTTGAGGAATGAATCTGCTGGGAATTCTGCCCCTGCAGCCATGGTGAGAGGCTCAGGATCATCTCAACAGGCATTAAATCATTTTAACATGGGCTTCAACCTCTGCTGGAGCCTTTGGATCCAGCCACAAGTGCATATTTGGGAAGAATTTAAGGCCAGAAAAGCTCCTTGGCACAGGAAATGCAGGGGAAGCACCAGAGGCCCCGAATATTGGCAAGATCAGTTTATTGAGTTTCTCTTTAGCCAAAAAAAAAAAAAAAAAGCCCTTTGAAAAGTCTTCAAGGTGCCAAGCTGTGTTCCCTGCCTCTGGCTGCACCTCCTGCTCCAAATTACTTGGGAATAACACTGAGTGACCCAAACCTGCTGCCCTGGAGTGGGAGAGGAGCTCCCAGAGCTGCTCTGGAAGTTTGGACACAGATCCCTCTGTGGTGCCTCTGGGGCAGCCACCTCCTCGTCAAAACCAACTAAAAATAATCCATTTATTAAAATGAGCACCGATCTGGCTCTAATTTAATATTAAATGAGATAACGAGGTGAACTGCAGAGGTGCAGAGAGAGGGGCTGGGAGCAGTGAGGGGTGAGAGGGGTGGTTTAGGCACCTCAAAGGGGGGATTTAGGCACCTTCCCTCCAAAATCAGGGGTTTGGAATAGCAGCACTGCCACGACCTTAAATTTAGCAACACAAGTGGCATCACTGCTATAAGGGGAACTCGATTCCAACGGGGGATCCGGTGTCACAGCCAGCACCAGGGGTCCTGTGGAACAGCTGGAAGGAGGGATTGGACATGGATATTCCCCACTGCTCCAAGGCAGTGCTGAGCCAGAGGGGCTGCTTCTCCCTCAGGAATTCATCCAGCAGCACAGCAGTTTCCTTCCCCTTTGGGGCAGTTCAACAAGCCCCTCTAAGCAGGGAATCCTGGAATAGTTTGGGTTGGGAGAGACCTTAAAGCTCATCCAGTTCCAGCCCACCTCCCACTGTCCCAGCTCCAAGGTCTGTCCAGCCTGGCCTTGGACACTTCCAGGGATCTGGCATTCCTTCCAAGCCCTTTTCCAGGCAGGTCACACAACCAGTGACAAGTACCAGGAACAATTCCCGTGAGACTGAGCAGTGCTGCTCTCTCTCCCAACACTCCAGGAATCAGCAGAATCCCAAATCCTCGGCCCACCAGTTTCCCAGGCACAGAGATTACAGCTCTGTGGAGTTCCCACTCTGGTTTGCTGCCTGTTCAGCAAATGTGGCCAAAAATCCACCTTGTTCCTCCCAACACCTTTCATCAGCACTGCAGAATCACGAAAGGATTCCAGCAACAGTCTCATGGAAAAGCTCCTGGGTCCCTGAGCTGGTCCATGCTGGCATTAAGAGCATCCCTACAGCAACAGGTCACTGGGATTAGGGAGAGGAAAATCAGCTCCCAGAATTAGGAAGCACCACAGGGAGATCTTGGACAAGGGGAGAGAGGTGGAACCCACGGCAGGTTTGAGCCAGGACACCAAACTGGGAGCTGGGAATTTTAAATTCCCCAAGAGCCAACGTGTTCAGGAATGAACAACGAGGATTCTGGGGATGTTCACCCCCTCCAGCCCACCAGCAACATCTGCTTCCATCAGGAGCCCAGAAGCACAAATTTCTACCAGCCCATTTCAAACAGACCCCAGGACACTTTAATTAACGCTTTCATTAACATCAACTCACCTATGACACCTCCTGCCAGGAGACAGAAGCAACTCTGACCCTCAGCACAAATTCCTAAAGGTACCAAACAAATAAAAACCCCGGAAGGATTTAAACGGTCTCAGGGCCGGGAACACCAAAAACCAAGCAACAAAACCGCCTTTCTTTGTATCCCACGAGCACAGACCCTCCGGACCCCTCCAAACCAGCACCTTCCCACCTGTTGGCAGATCCCAGGACTGGGAACCGTTGCCAGAAAAAGCATTTCACACCAAACACGTTGTCCATGAGGCCACCAGAACATCACACGGCACTTCCCAGCTCCCGAAGGGCTCCGAGCTCCTCTCCCACCTGTGGCTCTCGGCCTCCCCGGCTCCGTGCGAGCCGAGCCCGGGCACCGCCGGCTCGCAGCGGGATCTCCCGAGTCTCCGGTGCCGGGAGCTCCGGCTCCACGTGCTCCGCCAACGTGCCCAGGGAAGCGGCTCCATGAGGCTGCTCCGAGCAGCGGCACCGCAAGGCCCGGAGAGCCCACGGGGAGCCGCCCGGAGCGGCCCCCGGGAGGGGCAGCGCAGGAGCCGGACCCCGAGAGCGGCAGCCCCGGAGCCCGCACCGAGCGCTCCCCGAGAGAGGCAGCCCGGGAACCGCAGTGCGCGACCCCCGAGAGGGGAGAGCAGCAACCGGCCCCCGAGAGGGACCCCGCACCGAGAGACCCCCGAGAGAGGCAGCCCCGGCACGGGAACCACCGACGGCAGCGCCCCGGCGGGAGCAGCCCCGGGACGCGCCGCCGCCGCGGGGGAAGCAGCGGAGACACCGTGGGAGGGTCTCCGCGGCGGCCGCCGTGCCCGGTGCACCGCGATGGCCCCGCTGCCCCCAGCCCTGAT
>JACBWW010000545.1:0-14402 GCA_020086605.1 Lanius collurio | reverse complement strand
CGAGGGTGGGGAGGGGAGGGTGGCCGGAACGGGGAAAAACGGGGAAAGAAACGGGAAAAAAAAAAAAGGGAAAGAGGAGGCGGCCCCTCCCCCGCGGCGTGCGCGCTGCGTCAACGCGCCGTGCGCGCTGCGTCATCATCCCGCGCCCGCGTTGCTGTGGCAACCGGAGGGCCGCCACGCGCCGGGGAAGGCGGGAGGGGCGTGGGGCGCCCCCTGGCGCGGCGGAGGGAGCGGCAGCGCCTTTTATGGAAAGGGGCGGGGTTAGGGCGGGGTCATGGACGGGCCCCGCCCATCCAGCGTGACCCCGCCCCCCCGCGCGCGGGAATCCGGCTCTGCCCCCTCGGGGGTCCCGCAGCCCCCGGGGTCCTCCATCCCCGGCCATCCCAAATTCCCCAAGGATCCCACATCTCCCAGGGGGTCCCACAGCAGCAGGGATCCCACAGCCCCCCGGGCGTCCCAGATCCCCAAGGATTCTCCAGCCCCGGGAATCCCACATCTCTGGGGATCCCTCGTTCCCAGGGATCTCTCATCCCCCCATGGATCCCCTGTCCCGAAGGGTCCCTCATCCCACCGGGAATCCCCACCCACAAGGGTACCCCATTCCCCGGGATTCCCCATCCGCCGGGGATCACTCACTGGTCGGGATCGCCCATCTCCAGTGGCTCTTCGATCCCCCCAGAATCTCCCTTCTCTGAGAACCCGCGACCTCCAGAGATTCCCCCAGCCCGCGGGGATCCCACATTCCCCGAGGATCCCCCACCTCCGTGGTCCCCACACCTCACCGGGGGCTACACCCTGGGTACCCTCCATGTCCCCGGGAGCCCCCACCGTGTATCTGCCGGGGCACCGCCGGGGTGGCACCGAGGTGGCACCGGGGCAGCCCCGATGTCCCCGCTCTGCGCCCCCCGAGCGGCAGCACCATCCGCCCGGCTCCACCTTAACCGGAGCGGCCGCGCCGCGCTGCCCGCGCCCGGGCGGCTCCGCGGGAGCGCAGGGGCGTTTATCTCGCCCGGGATCAGCCAATATTTGTGGCCACGTCAGGAGAACGAGCCCATCCTCGCCCCGTGCTCCCACTGAGCCCAGTTTCCGCCACCCTGCTCCGCTGCCCGGCCCCGGCGCTGCCGCTGGCTCATCCCGTTCGGCTTCTCGGGACACTGCTGGAACCCCCCTACGCTGTCACCTCCCGCCACCGGCGATGACGGTCACCGTGGCTCTCCTTCTCCTGAGCCTGCTACGGGTGGCGGCTGCCAAGGGCGCCTGGTGCCCGGCCTGCGGGGTGGCCGCGCTGGCCCCCGGCGCGCAGCGGGACGCGCTCCTGGCGCTGGCCAAGCAGAGCATCCTGGCCAAGCTCCGCTTGCCAGCCAGGCCCAGCGTCCCGCAGCCCCCGGCCCGAGCGGCCCTGCTGACCGCGCTCCGCAGCATGCG
Organism: Lanius collurio; assembly: GCA_020086605.1. Taxonomy (NCBI): domain Eukaryota; kingdom Metazoa; phylum Chordata; class Aves; order Passeriformes; family Laniidae; genus Lanius; species Lanius collurio. The sequence goes on along the minus strand of JACBWW010000545.1, from coordinate 12,977 downwards.
GGAGCAGCGCTCGGACACGGCCGCCACCCCAGGGATGCTCCGGGACGGCCCCGTCCCAGCCGTGCGTCCCGGGATGGGGCTGCAGGAATACGAGATCCTGAGCTTTGCTGAGTCAGGTGTGTACGGATCCGCATCCTGCGGGCGGGGGGCGTGCAGGGAAGGGAGGTGGTGAGGAGGTGAGAGGTGCGCGGCAGTGCTGGGCTGTACATCGGGGTGGAGGGAACACTGCTGGAAGGTGTGAGAGGCTCCCGAGCCTTTGTATCCACAACCCAAGTGTGCTCCAAGGGGATCACTCACAGAGGGGGCGTGCAGAGGTGGCAGGGTGGCACAGAGTGTGGGTGTGCTGCTGTTGTCATGCCACTTGTTGCCCACTTCGGCTGAACTCTCCCTCTTGTGCTGGAGGTGGAGGGGTCAGATGGCCACGTTTTCCGAAATGGGATTTTTAGCCTCGATTTCCTGCCAGCCCATAGCACGTGGACAGAGCTCCACAGCCCACCCAAAGCAGTGGGTGCCTCATTTCACTCCAAAATCTGCCACTTCTGGGAGGAGAGAACTCCCCAAAACACATTCAGGGCTCCTGACAAGCATCACTGGAAGAAGAGAATCCCACTTCTAGCAGACAACTTTCCTTGGAGAGACACAGACTCACCACCCCATCCCACAGAGCATCCTGCACCCTCACTTTCCCAGACTAAATCCCGCGTGGTGAGGTGGGGGTGCTCCGCTCCCCTCGCAGGCCCCGTGTCCTCAAAGCCCTGTGGGGACAATGCTGCTCCCATGGCACATTGTGTCCCCACACTGCAGGACAACGGGGAGTTGTCTCCTGGCTTGGTGGAGCATCGGCTGGAATCGAGCTGGGGGGTGAACCCAGGCTTGGAGCACGGGGAGGGGGTTGTGTCCTCACGGGCAGAGCTGTGCCAGGAGCCCCGAGTGCTCTCATGGCCCCGTCAGCCCTTTCCTGGCCAGGAGGAGCAGCAGCTCTGCAGCCAAGGAAGGAGGGAAGGCTCCAGGGAGACCTCAGAGCCTCTTCCAGTACATACAAGGGCTCTGAGAGAGCTGGAGAGGGACTTTGGGCAAGGTCCTGGGGTGCCAGGACAAAGGGGAGTACTGGAATATGAAGGGCTTTGCATTGGAAAAGAGGAGATTTAGATGGGGTTCAGGGAAGAAATTCCTCCCTGGGAAGGTGGGCACAGGTTGCCCACAGAAGTTGCCCCACCCCTGGAAGTGTCCCAGGCCAGGATGGACGGGGCTTGGAGCAACCTGGGACAGTGGAAGGTGTCCCTGCCCATGGCAGGGGTGGGATGAGACAAGTCCCTGCTTTGCTTCACTCCTGACTCCGCTCTCGGTTCTGTGCGCAGGATCCTCCACTCCCCGCAGTGTCCACCTTCATTTCCGCTTCTCCCAGGAGGTGGCCGGGAGCACTGAGATCCTCCAGGCCACCCTCTACCTGTTTTGGGCAGCCCCCAGCCCCGGGGCACAGCCTGTCACTGTCAGGTTCCTGCAGCCGGACCCGGCAGGGCCAAACACGACGGTGGCCAGCGAGACACAGCTGGAGGTGCAGAGATCCGGCTGGACCACACTGGACGTTGGAGCAGCTGTCCGGAGCCTCTTCGGACAGGGCATCCCACGGCTCACAGTGGAACTGGAGGTGCCAGAGGACTGGGGTTCCCCGCTGCCATCTGACCACAGTGATTCCCACTGGCCATTTGTGGTGGCCCAAGCCCAGGCCAGGACACCCCACCGTGTGCATCGTCGCAGCGTCGATTGCAGCAGGGACTCACGGATGTGCTGCCGCCAGGAATTTTTTGTGGACTTCAAGGAGATCGGCTGGGAGGACTGGATCATCCAGCCGGAGGGGTACCACATGAACTACTGCGCGGGGCTGTGCCCGCTGCACATGGCCGGTGCCCCCGGCCTCGCCGCCTCCTTCCACACCGCTGTCCTCAACCGCATCAAAGCCGCCAGCGCGGCGGCCGCCGTGAATTCCTGCTGCGTTCCCACCCAGCGCCGGCCCCTCTCGCTGCTCTACTACGACCGGGACAGCAACATCGTCAAGACCGACATCCCCGACATGATCGTTGATTCCTGCGGCTGCACCTGAGCGTCGCCGGGGCGGGCGGGAGGCCAGGACGTGGCAGTGCAGGGCTCCCTCCCAGCGGCTCCCGGCTGGGGGGCAGCAGCTCTGCCGAGGGGGCTTCTCCTCCTCAGCGTGAGGCATCGAGGGCGGTGCTGAGTGTGCAAGTCCCCTCCCCTCTCAACTCCCACACGGCTCTTTCCCCCTTCAGATCTGCCCACGGATTCCTCTCCCAGCCCCTCAGATTGGCTCATGTGGGACTCCAGAGCCTTCTCCTGCCGGGTCAGGATGGTCCCACTGCCTTCCCAGCCCAAGGTTGTGGCTACACCAACACAGGACCCACCAGTGGCCATCCTGGACTGCTGGGGCTGGCGAGGACAATGGGCAGGCCCCACTCAGCTGGACACGTCTGAGCAGGGAGAGGAAAGGGAAGTTGATCCCAGTGGGAGGAAAGTGTCTCCCTCTCCAAGCACCTCGGCTACCTGGTGTCCAATAAAAACTCCCAGCTGAGGTGTGTGTCCCTTGCATGTGCCCTGTCACTCACCAGCACATCTTCCAGTGCTCCTGGCATGGGCAGCCCTGAGGTGGCACAGGACAGGCCCATTCTGCCACTGAACACCCAGGCAGTGGGACTGGGCATCTCCACACTGCTCCCAAAACCCTCCCTTGCTCTCTGCCCCTCGACTGCCTTTCCCAAGGGGATGCAGAGTCCCTAATTCATCCCAACCAGATCCAGGGCATGGCAGTGGAACCCACTGGATACAGGTTTGTAATTCCCACCAGGAAAGGCACCATTCCTTGCTTGGGCTGAATTTCCCATTCCACCAAAACCACGTGTCCCAAATCAGGACAGAACCGAGGAACGCTTCTGCCTTTTGAAGTGGATGGACTTTGGGGCAGCCTCAGCACCCAGAAACCCCCCCAAAGCCCCTCACCCCACTGCAGAGCACCCCCTCGGCACATCCCTGGCCTGCAGCCAGGGCAGCTGTGCCCCCCCTCTGCCCCTCACCGGCCTGGTGACAGCAAAGTGGGACATGCTGGGGCCGTGAGAGCAGGGGGCAAAGGGCGGCTCCAACACTTCAGCCCCATTACGTAACAGCACGTTCGGGTTTCTCCACCGCTCCCCACGTGTCCCCCATGTGCGAGGACTGGAGAAGAGGGGAGAAGGTGCTGGGGTGGGACATTTGGGTGGGGGAGTCCTGGGGTGATCCCTGAGGGGTGACTTCAGTCTTGGGGTCCACTCAGCAAGAGCTGAAGANAGCTTCACATCCTCTGCCTGCTCCAGGATGAGCCACAAGCCACGAGCAGCTCTGGCTGGAGCAGGGTTGTCCTGGAGGACCTCTGACACCTGGAGAAGGGATGGAAGGGCCACCAGCAGGTGACACCACTCACATTGTACCCATCCTCCCACCAGCCCTGATGGGGCAGGGACCCCCATCTCCCCAGATCCGGGTGTCCAGGTGCCTCCAGGACTTGGACCCAAAGCGTTCCTGCCACATGGGAAGGGAGGAAGGCTCGAGGATTGATCCTGTCTGGGATCCAAGGCCACTTGCGCAAACCCAAAGAGAGTTCGGTGTTTGTTTTTTCCCTTCTTTTTCCAACGCCTCGTGGCACTGTCTATATTTATTGAACAAACAGCTTCCCTGGAGCCAGGGCCAAGCTTCCTGAGATGCAGCAGCTGTGGGCACGCAGGGACCAGGGAAGGGGCAGGAGAGCTGTTGGCTGGTCCTGTGGCCCCACAGACCCCTCAGCTCAAGCAGCACAACCCTGAGAGGCTGAGCTGGGGCTTGTCCCACCCCCAGGGGATACACAGAACCTGGAGGGAGCCGACAGCCCCTTCCTCACCCTCAGAATGGGGTGCTCAGGAATTCCAAGGTGGCACTTCCCACCTGGGGAACTCACAGGGTGAGGACGGTGCAGTCAGGAAAGATTCCCTGGAGCCAGGGATCGTCCCTCGCTGCTCTACTGGTGTCCCCTGATCCCTCAGGAGGCTGTGGAAGGGGTGGCCAGGCCCGGTGATGGGAAATTGTCCTGTTGGGACCAGTAAGGCCAGTGGGGAGCCCACCCTGCAGCCCCCAGCACAGCAATGCCACGGGGACACGGCATCCATGCAATCAGCCTGGATGCAGCTGTGACACAGATGGGGACAGATGTGATGTCCCTTCCATCTCCACTCCAGGAGGGGACAGATGTGCTGGAAGGACCCTTTGCCAGTATCAACAGCCCCTGAAGCAAAGGTCCAAGCACGCTGTGCCAAGTGTCCCTGGGCAAGTCCAGCTCCCGGGAGGGGTGGGAATTTCTGACAGTCCCTTCCCTTGCCTTGAGCAGAGTTAATGTTTAATTCCCAGTCCCATGGCCCGTTCCCAGCCAGCGGCACCACTGTGGTGGCTGCTGCGCTTCTCCCAAAGAACCAGCAACAGGGCAAGAGGAAATGGCCTCAAGTTGTGCCAGGAGAGGTTTAGATTGGAGATTAAGGAAAATTTCTTCATGGAAAGGGTGGTCAAGCCCTGGAACGGACTGCCCAGGGAAGTGGTGGAGTCCCCATCCCTGGAAGGGTTCAAAAGCATGTGGACATTGTAGCTGGGGACATGGTTTAGTGGTGGCCTTGGCTGTACTGGGTTACTGGTTGGCCTCAATGATCCAGACTTTTCCAGCTTTAATGACTCCGTGATTCCATGATTCCATAGTTCCACGGTCCCATGATTCCAAGATTCCATGATTCCATGGTTCTGTGACTCCACGAGCCATGCTCAGGCACTGCTGCACAAGCTCTTTGGGGGGTCCCAGCTCAGCCCAGCCAGCTGTCACCTCCAGGTCAGGTCACCAGGTGCCACATTCGCCCCACCGGCCACGGGGTCGGAGGCCCCGGAGCCATGTGTGCACCGGGTGCTGGGCCCAGGGGGACCTTGGGGGGTATTTTGGTCAGGTCAGTCCCTGGGCTTTGCTTTCTGGGAACCGCTTAATCAACAACACAATTATGCAATGGGTGCAAGAGCCGCCGCAGCTCCGCGCTGACCCCTGCCCTAGATCCGGGGGCTGGAGCGTGCCGGGGGGCACGCGGTGTGAGGGGCTGGGGATGGGATGCTCCTGCTAAGCTGGAGGTGGAGTGAGGGTTCGTTGGGGTGCTGCCCCATGCAGGGGGATCTGGGCAGCTTGGACAGGGTTAATCCTTTTGGGGACACCCCGCTGCCAGCCTGGAATGGAGGGTGGATGTGCTGGAGAGTCCCTCACCCGTTCTGCCATGCTCTGTCTCCTGTTTCCTGCTGGGCCACGGCCCCAATTGTGGCTCTAGGAGCTGGCAGGGGTGGGGGAATTCAGCACAGCAGGGCAGTGGGTATGGGGTGCACAAGGAGTGTGTCCAAAATGGAGCAGGTGTCCAGATATTTGGGAGGGAGCCTGAACATGTTTAAGACCGTATCGTAGAATTTGGGATGGTCTAGGTTGGAAAGAACCTTAAAGATCATCCAGTTCCACCCCTTGCCATGGGCAGGGACACCTTCCACTATCCCAGGGTGCTCCAAGCCCTGTCCAACCTGGCCTTGGACACTTCAGGGATGGGGCTTCTCCGAGCAACCTCTGCCCACCACCCTCACAGTGAGGAATTTCTTCCCAAAGTCCCAGCTAACTCTGCCCTGTGGCAGTGGGAAGACACCACCACTGGTCCTGTAAGAAGTCACTCTCCATGTGGGAGCACCTTTGCCCATGAGCACATGTGCCCTGCACCTGGCTGGAAGTGCCACCTGCTCCATCCTGCTCCATCCTGCTCCTGCCTGCAGCCAGGGCTCCCAGGCCCTGTGGGATCCGTGCTCCTGGGCCAGCCTGTGCCCACTCTTTCCTCTCTGTTGACATTCCTGGGCTATTCTGGGAGCTGCCAGCAGGCCCGGCCAGCTGAGCCCTTTGCCCCTTTGCTCCGTGGTTGCATCACCTCCGGTGGGTGCTTTTTCCCAGACAGCCCACTCTGTTTACATGGCACCTCTGGCTTGGCCAGGGCCAGGGGCTCCGTGTGGTCAAGACCTTGGAGTCGGTGCATGGCGCAGTGGGCACAGGACATGCCGGAGCACTGGCCTGGCAGGGCTTCAAGTTCCCTGGCTTCCCTGCTCCAGCTGGGCTCTGCCGATGCCCCACAACGTGGCACCTTGTATCACTTTTGGGAGGTTTCTGCCAGCCCCTGCCCTGCCTCAGCCTGCACATCCTGCTCCAAAGAGTCCAAGAAACATCTTCAGGCTGATGTGACATTGGCTGTCACCTCCTGAGTCCTCGGGACACACAAATCTGCTTTTTATTGTGTGAGGAGCAGGGAACACGGTGGATGCATTCACTGGCCCTTCCCAGCTCTGCCTCCGGCTGAGGATGGACCAGGTGGTCCAAGGGGTGGGCTCAGACCCCCAAACCCATCACTGGTGGGAGTGACAAAAGCCCAGAGATGTGACAGTCCCCGGGAGCTGCAGGGTCATCCCGGGAGCCCCTGGATCTCTGCTGGGTCCTCTGTCAGCACCCAAAGGGGCTGTCATGGCTAGGAGGGCTCTGGGATGCCCGGGGGGCAGTGCCCAGGCTGAGGGCAGGTCTGTGGATCCATGGATGGGCAGCTGAGCCGGGATCCCTCTGGCTGGCTGCTGGGGCTCCTCCACCAGCCGGGATTTAATCCAACCCTCACTCTTGGAGGATCCCACTGCCCGTACTGGGGGGCTCGCCGGGGTCCCTCTTCCCCGCGGGCAGATGCCAGGGTGACCCGCAGGCAGAGCCCAGGGCACAGAGAGCCCCTTGCCCGCACAGCTCCTCGCGTTTCACCCACGAGAACCTCCCCCGTATCACCCCTCACTCGTGTTCAGCCCACGCGGGCACGGCTGGGGCCGGTGCTCGGTCCCCCGTGGGACCCCTCCCGCAGCCACCCCACGGTTGGCGGGGACCGGGAACGGCGGAGGATGGGGGGGCTGCTCACCGACCCTCCCGCGGGGAGGCGGGGGTGGGGTGCTAATCCCCGTAATCCCCGACGGGACGGGACAGGCAGGTGCGGCGGCCAATGGCGGGGGGCGGGGGGGCGGCGGGACCGCCCCCGGCCGCAGGTGCCCAAAGAAGGCCGCGCCGCACCGCTCCCGGTGCCGCTCCCGTCCCGTCGGCGCTGCTCCCGGTGCCGCTTCCGCCCCATCGGCGCGGTCCCGTCACGCCGTTCCCGCTCCCGTCCGATCGGTGCCGGTCCTTCGGTGCCGGTGACGGTCCCGCCCCGTCAGTGCCGCTCCCGGTGCTGATCCCGTCCCGTCCGGTGGGCGCGGATGGCGGCGCGCGGCGCGGCCCCGTGGCTGCTGCTGGCCGCGGTTCTGTGCGCGGCGGCCGAGCCGCGCTGCCCGTCGTGCCCGGCGGGCGCGGAGCGGCGGCTGCTGGAGGAGGTGGCCAAGAAGCAGCTGTTGGAAAAGCTGCGGCTCCGCGATCGGCCGCGGCTCGCCCACGCCGTGCCCCGCGCCGCCGTGGCCCGCGCCCTGCGGCGGCTGCAGGCGGGAGGCGCCCACCGGAGCCCCGGGGCTACCGGCGAGGAGGAGGAGGAGGAGCAGGGCTACGAGATCATCAGTTTCGCGGAGGCAGGTGGGTGCGCGACCACCGACGGGGCGCGGGTGAGCCCGGTGAGCCCCGGGGCGAGGGGTCCGTGCCCTGCGCCCTGGGGACCCCCGGGGACGCGCAGCCCCGCGGGGTGCAGGGACCCGCACCCACACGGGCCGTGGGTAGCCCGGGAGTCACCGCACCTGCCGGGCATCAGTGACATCCCTGCTGGCGAGGGCTCAGCCTGGGAGGGGGAGGTGGCCCCTCTCCTGCTCCTGCCTGTTGAGACCCTGCACTCGAGGGGCCGCAATGACCCCCCAAAACTTGGGACTCCCCAGGGTGCCTGGGGCTCCCGAGTAGAGAGAGATGGGAGCTGCAGGATTAGCTTGGGGGGCTGGAAACATTTTCCAGCCTCACCCTGTGAAGAGGGGCCAGGTGAGCTCCCCTCCTGCACCCCTTCTGCCAGGCAGCGTGGGACAGCCCCCCACTCTGGAGGTTGCATTCCCAGGGAAGGTTGGAGGACAGATGAAGCTGGAAGTCTTGACTTGCCGGATGGCGGAGGAGCATCCCTCAGCTCTCACCTTCTCATGCCTTTCTCCCCTCAGATCTCACATCTCCCTCCAGTCTGGGGCTGCAATTCCAGTTCAGCCAGGCGCAGGACCAGGACATTCGCATCCTGCAGGCTCAGCTCTGGCTCTACCTGCGAGTGCCCCGGCCTGGCCTCACCCTGAGGATCTTCCTGGCCAGCAAGGCCGGGGCCGTGGCCGGGCGCAATCGCACGCTGCTGGGGGAGAGGCGGCTGAGCACAGCGGACAGCGGCTGGCGCTCCTTCCCCCTCCTGCCGGCCCTGCAGAGCTTCTTCGAGGGGCAGAACCGGACCCTGCGACTGGAACTGGAGAGCTGCAGGGACGGGAGCGATGTCACGGCACTGGTCAATGCCAGCTGGTCACACCAGCCCTTCCTGGTGGCCAAGGTGAAGGTGAGGGAGCCCGAACACCACATGGCCAAGCGCAGCCTCCGCTGCAGCCAGAACTCCAACCTCTGCTGCCGCAAGGATTTCTACGTGGACTTCCGAGACATCGGTTGGAACGACTGGATCATCAAGCCCGAGGGCTACCAGATAAACTACTGCGTGGGCCAGTGCCCTCTGCATGTGGCTGGCAGCCCTGGCATGGCCTCCTCCTTCCACACAGCCGTCTTCAACCTTGTTAAAGCCAACAACATCCAGGCGTCGGGGCATTCCTGCTGCGTGCCCACGCGGCGCCGGCCGCTCTCCGTCCTCTACTTCGATCGCAACAGCAATATTGTCAAGACTGACATTCCCGACATGATTGTTGATGCCTGTGGCTGTAGTTAGGGCTGGGGGAGCTGTGCTGGGACCCCCCTTCTCCTCTGGTGGAGGGAGCTGGAGAGCTCCGTGAGCTGGAGTCAGCCCTTGGTGCAATGGACCCCTTTGGAAAGGTTGGGAGGGAGAAGGTCTCGTCAGGGGGAGCAGGGAATCTCCAGAGAGTGCCTGGAGCAGGGGGCTCTGGGGACATACAGGACCGAGCCAAAGCCACATTGGTCTACCCAAGCCTGGGCTGTGGGTGTTGTTGACTCTGGACATCCCTGCCTGTTCTGTCCCCAAGCTGACCCCACATCCCTGATGGTCACATTCCCCTCTGGTGTGGGGGCCCCCCTTGGTTCATCTTCAGTGTCTGATGAGGGGTTGGGACGTGGCTTCCTTGGGAGCAGAGTGGATGCAGAAACGGAGCTGCTTCCTCCAGGCAGGAATCTGGAGGACAAGGCAGTCCCACTTGTTTTCCTACTGAACAAACCTTCCTGCACCCAGTTCAGGCCTGGTTTGGGGGGCAGATGGAATGGGGCACAGATAACAGGCCTGGGAGAGGGAGATGAAGGGTAGACCTTTGTCAAGAACCCCAAAAGAGCAGTAACTGGACAAAGTTCTCTGATCCCTGGAGGGCATGGAGCTGTGAGGGCCAAGCTTCCAGGTCCTGTGTGCTTCCCCTTTCCCTGGATTTGTGCTTTCCCCCCCTGTTCCCACCTCCAGCCCGGTCTCCTCCAGCCTGGTGCCTCCATAAGGGGAGCTCCAGCTCAAACTTTGCCTTCAAGACCCCACTCAAGGTACAGATTTGGTTTATGCTGCTGGTTTTGCAGCTGCTCCTACTTCCTCAGTTCCTGCAGCCGTTGGGACTCTCTGGTGCTCCATCCCCTCTGCTGAAGATCCCCCTCTGCCTTCGCCTTCCTCATGCACCCACATGGCCTCTGCTTTAATTTATTTTAAAACATTTTGGTGTGGCTTCCAGAATAAATGGGTGGAAATGCAAGATCCAGGCTCTGGCTGCTTTTTCCTGGGACCATCTGCAGGGATGGGGTGAGAGAGAGATGGTCCTGCTTGGCCAGAAGGGTCCAGACCCCTCAGGCACTGGGACTGGAGTAGCACAGGAGCTGCATGGCATTGCCATACTGGAAGCTGTGGGGGTCGAGGGGCTCCTGGTGTGCTCACGAGGCCTCTGCAGGGGGGTCTTCCCTGCAGATGGGGTTCCCAGGAATCAAGCAGGGGCTGGCAACCAGGTCCCACCTCCCTGGGGATTGGAGAGGGGTGGGAGCATCAAAGCTGTGTCCCAGCAGGGCAGGCACTGGGAGGCATCACCCAGTTTGGAGACGCTGTTCTCCACCTGGAACAATCCCAAATGGAGCTCTGGGCGCTCTGGCTGCAGGTGGGTGATCCCACAGCCCGCCCCCAAATCGTGGGCCCCACTGCAAAGACCCTGACCATGTCCCACCTCCCCAGTCCTCCTCGTGTGCTCCCCCAAACACCACCCGGTGACCCCACTCTCATCCCCATCCCACACAGAAGGTCTGCTGGGTGACATCCTGTGGGATTTGGGGTGAGATGCTCCCGGAGCAGGAGGCAATGCCCCTGCTCATCCCGCTGAGATCCCACACGCTGGCCTGGGTCCCTGTTGCACAAGCGCCTGCTCAAAGCTCAGTTTGGGGCTGTTTTATCTGGGGACAAACCCCCTCGATTTCCCAGCTTGGCCCTGCCAGCGGCCAAAGGGCAGCTTTCATCAGCCAGCGCAGCGGGCATCCCCCCGGCGCCCGGGGCACCGCGGCCACCACCGCGCTCCCAAAATATCCCCGCTGTGGGCAAAAGCCAACGGCACCTCCAGGACGCCTCGGCCTCCTGGGCACTCCCCACACCCCTAGTCCGTGTCCTGGGGGCACGTGCTGCCCTGCACACGCTGGGAGCTGGATCTCCAGGAAGCCCACGGGGATGTGTGGGGTGTCTGTAGGGTCACCCTGTTCCCCTCCCAAATCAGCCATCAGAGAGGGAATTGTCCAGCCAAGCATCCCACTAAGACACCACAAAGGTGTTTTCTGTCACCAACAAGGGAGGTTTTCCTTTGTTTTCCCCGTGGCAGGGAGCGTGTCCCCGTGTGGAGGGGGGTGTCCACATGCGTGTGCACGATGTGCTGACTCACTGACACACTGACACGCTGCCCCCGCACCGAGGTGCTGAGCTGGCTGGGGTGGCACTGCTAAATCCCTAATCTGGGGGATCATCTGCCCATGCTCTGAGCTGCTTTGACTTTCCCAAACAGGAGACCGGGATTATTTGTGTGGTGGGGGATGCGGCAGGGTCGGGGTGTGGTGCTTGAGAGCTGCTCCGAGGGCCGGTTCGGGTGTTGGTTACACCCAGGGGCTCGGAGCTGGTGGCAGAAGAGACCTGGGACAGTCTGGCCACGCAGATGGTTCCGTGAGGGGAAGGAGGCGGGCTCAGGGCAAGTCCCCAGATCCCAAGCAGCTTATCCAGGGTCACACTCATCTCAGAGGAAAGCTGCTGAGCCGCTTATGCCCGTTACAAAACGGAGATGGAGGCAGCCCCTCACTGGCACCATCCCCTCACCTGCACCCACACCCTCAGCCCTCCTTTGTGGCTGCTGTGGTGGCACTCGAGCCATGGCAGACTCTGGGGGCACCCCAGGACACCGCTGGCTGTTTTCCCCTCCTGACAGAGGAAGAGGTGGACCCTGCAGCCGTTGTCATCTCCTCTGTGTGCTGGGGGCTCCTCGGGGAGCAGAGACCCCTCCTCACTCTCGCTGTGGTGGGGGAGCAGCAGGGAAGGAGCTGATCTCAGATGAGGACAGTGGGGAGGGAAATGAAGGCAGGGAACGGATTCTGCAGGCCACGGCTGGGAGCTGAGGGGTCCTGAAATGCTGTCATTGCGGTCCCCGTGTTGCCCCTCTGCCCTGGGGGTCCCGGAGCTGCGGCACCGTGAAGATGTGAAGCCGCCCCCGGTGCGCGATGACACCCGAGGGCAGGGGGACGCTGATGCCGGGGACACCGAAGTTCCTGGCGGGGCGACCCCGGTAAGCGGCTCCGGGGTCAGCGGGGTGCTCGGCACGGCCCCGCCACCTTCGGGGCTCGCCCCGGTCACGGGCGGCACCGGCCCGGGGAGCGCAACGGGCTCAGCCCGCCGCCACCAGGGGGCGCTGCCCGGCCGCGCGCTCCCCCCCGGTTCAGCCCCGACCCCCGCACGGGAGCGGCCGGGACCCCCGGCGTGGGGGATGCGTCCCACGAGCGTGCGTGGGCTGAAGGGTGTGACCCCAGGGTGTGACCCCGCGGGTGCACGGGCGGGAGGGTGCGACCCGCGGGTGCGTGGCTGAGCCTCCTGCGAGTGTGGGCTGCGTTCCACGCGTGTGCGTGGGCTGGGAGTGTGACCCCGCGTGTGCGTGGGCTGTGCCACCAGGTGGGTGCGTGGTATTTGCCCCTTGCTAGCCCGTGGTTGTGCCCCTTGAGTGTGCGTGGGCTCGTGGCTGTCTCCCCTGCGTGTGCCTGGGCTGTGCTTCCCGCGTGTGCGAGTGCGTGGGATGGGGGGGTTTCTCTCCGCGTGTGCGTGGGCTGCGCGACCCGCGTGTGTTTGTGTGCGGGCTGTGTCCCCTGCTGCTGTGTGCAAACGGGCTGCGACCCCCGCGTGTGCGTGGGCTGAGGGCTGCGACCCCGCTTGTGGGTGGGCTGTGCTCGCCGTGTGTGCGCCTGTGTGCGCTGTGTCCCCTGCGTGTGCGTGGGGCTGTGGCTGTGTCCCCCGCGTGTCCGTGCGCTCGGGCTGTGCCCACCCCGAGTGCGCGTGTAAACGGGCTGTGTCCCTCGCGTGTGCCCGAGCTGTCCCCCCGCGCGTCCGTGAGCTGGTGGCTGTGCCCCCCTGCGTGTCCGTGGTGTGTGCCCCTCGTGCGTGCGTGTGTGAGGGCTGGACAGTGTTCCCCCCACGCGTGCGTGGGCTGTGTCCCTCGCGTGTACGCGTGCGAGGGCTGTGCCCACGCTTGCACACGCGTGTGCGCCGCGTGCGCTCTTACGCGTGCACTCGTGA
>JACBWW010000544.1:0-30783 GCA_020086605.1 Lanius collurio | reverse complement strand
ATTTCATGGGCAATGCTTTGAGGCAGCTGCAAGAGGACTGCAGCTAGCTCCAAAATACTTGGGATAAATGTGTAGATTTTTTTAAAAATTACAAGTTATTCACACCTGACAGAGCACTATCATCGGGCAAGAAATAATCGGGGCCAAGGCTTTGTCAGATTGTATCTTCTCACTAGTGCATCAAGGTAGGACTGATTGGAGAAGAGAGCACCTGGTGCTGTAAAGGAAAGGAGGAAAAAAGAAAACACCACACACTTATAGATGCTGAAAAACCTTAACTTTAACTTAAAGGAACAGTACACAGGAGTGCACAGACTTTGCCAGGACTGACAGAAAGAGAGAAAAATGGAAAACAAACCAACCAGAAATCCTGTTTGGATCCAATTTGCTGAGGTGGAAGGGGAAGTGGCTGTTGAAGACAGAGGTTCAGTTTACACAGCTGGTTTGGAACCCATTTGGTGTACCTGGTAACCCTCCCTGCTCTCCCTGCTGCACTGCCTGACTCCCTTCTCTATGAACACCACACCAAGCTGTGATGCTGGGAAGGGCTTTCCCAGCTTTCCAACAAAGCAGCTCACTAAAACCTTACTGATTTCTCTTGCAGTACAAGTGGTTGGAGAGAATCACCCACTGGGCTCCACCACCAGCTAATGCAACCACGGACCAAACACCTGCTGTGCTTGGGTTCCCAACACCAGACCCAAATTTTGCCATTTCCTTTAGTCTCAGTTAGTTTCAGGATCCAACCTGTGCATTCTTTGGCCATGGAAATGTGGACCTCCTTTCCCTCTCCAGTCCAATCCACTCCCTGGAAAGCCAGCATGAGCCCATGTCTACAGAGCACAGCTTTGCATGAGACATCCCATGGGCAAGCCCAGGATAATCCAACAAAACACAGCATTTGGCACTGAATAAAGCACCACTGTAATTTATGTGAGGTTGGAGAGAGATTGACTTCTCCTATTACTCCTCTATAATTGTTCATACAGGGCCAGATGCAACCCTGTCCCAGAAATGAGGGATGGGACAGGAAAACAGAATGTGGCTGTGTCACCCCTGACCCCACACATAAACATTGTACCAGGCAGAGGTAACAGGGGCTATAATCACTTTATTTGTCTCTCTTCAGCTAAACCTTCTACTTTTTCAACTTGCCAAATCTTCTCAAACAAAATTAAAAGCAAAGATTCCCTGGATGCATCTTACAAAGCCAGTTAGTGATACTCTGCAGATTTCCTCCTGGGCTCATATCCGTAGGCAGGAATGCTCAAGGAAAAGCAAAGCAGATCATAAACAGCAAATTCAGAAGAACAAATCTTGAAAGCCACTGTTGCAGTAAATGTCTGTGCATGTCAGAAAACATTCTCACAGGAGACATCACTGAATAATTTTGCATGATGAGCAAAATATTTTTTTTTTAAATCAAACAGGAATATCTGCTTACAATAAATGCATACAACCTTAAATGCATACAACTAAAAATGCAAATAAGTTTTCAAAGTTGCTTGATGTTGTTAACGACTACATTTGTCCAGCCTTTAAAAATTTTGCTCAAGCGTCGTTCATATTAAATGACCTCTTGCAGTGAGAATGCAGAAAACTCCTGAAATCATTGTCAAATCCCTGATATTAACCATTTGAGGCATTTCCACTTCCCTGCTCTGCCTCCTGCCACCTTGAAGGAATTGTTTTTATACTTCTTCCTTTTCCTCAGAAATAATTTCACAGCAAAGGAAATAAAAAATGACAACAAATCCCATCACTTAGTACCAACTAGAACATGTTCTTCCAACTGCAGTAACAACCTCACTCTTGGGCATTTCCTGGGAAACTGATGGCCAGCTGCCTCAACACCCTGCAGCCTTGCTTCAAGCCATCAGCTCTCCCAGTCAATCAATCCTCAGAAAAGGGGAAAATTAAAAAAAGCTCTGGGCCTTGGCTTAAAAAAAAAAAAAAGTGTTAGTGTAACCCCTTATGTGTGATATGGATAAAACTTATGGATCACTGTTCTGGTCTCTTCATCATGTTTGTCAGGTTCAACAGCCCTGGCAAGCCCAGCTCCCTCCCAAGCACACCCTGGGTGGATGGTGGCCCCTTGGTCAATCCCCTCCATGTCCCTCCCCACCTGTGGACACAGATTTGTAGGAACAGCCTAAGCAGCACCAGCCATGGGGAATGAATTTTTCCTCCTGGGTGGCTGTGCAGGACGTGACCCATGACAGCGAGAGCCATCCTTTTCTGGATTGTGTTTTACCTGGCACCTCCTGTCGCCCTCAGGTCACAGAATCACAGAATGGTTTGGGTTGGAAGGGAGCCTGAAGATCATCCCATTCCACTCCCTAACATGGACACTTTCACAAGACCAGGTTGCTCAGAGCCCCATCCAACCCAGCACTGACAATCCACAGCTTCTCTGGACAGCCTGTTCCAGTGCCCCACTGCACTCACAGATCCTCTCCAGTGGGGCTGCTTTTCAGGCAGTCACCTCCCAGCTGGTTTCTCCATCCCAGGAACAGAGGTTTGTGCTTCCCTTTGCCAAACATCATGGAGTTTAATTTAGCCCTTTCTCTGTGGAGTTTAAATTAGCCCAGGTCCCCTGGACAGCCACTCTATCATTTGTCACATCAGACTCTCCTCCTAGTTTAGTGTCATCCACAAATTACTTGTTTTGGTAGCACAGCCAAAGTGAAGAGACCATTTAAATGCCACCCCTCGTGTGTTTGCTCGTGGTAGAGAGTTTGTGTAAATTAGAGTCCCCTGGGCTCCTCACTGTGCTGCCTGCTGAGCCTGTCCTGCAGCTGCCCTAATAGATTTTCCCTGAGTATTTCAATGCTGCAAAATAAATCCTCATTTCATAGCAATTCCTGAAATGAAAGTACCTCAGCATCTGCAGTCTGAATCTGAGCTTCCCTGCAAGCTCAGAGCCATAAAGCATTCCCTGCCCCAGCTGGGAGCAGCCATGGGCTTGTCCTGTGGAGATGTTTCTCTGGGGAAGATGAAGCAGCCTGCAGACCTCTCAGTGCAAGGATTTAATAAAAAGTTTAGCTTTTGGGCTCCTTTGCCTGTGAACAACAAGAGTTTCCCTGCTTTTTTTCTCCTTTGCAGATGAGCTTTGTTTTTCACAAATATATGAGAACAACTCTGCCTTCTTCTTCCCCCTGTCAGGTCTCTTTGCCAGGGAAATGGTCTCCCTCCCAGGCAGAGATCACTGGCCTGACTAGGCTGCTATTATGTGAGAAACAGGAAAATGATAATGCTGCCCTTTACTTCGTGTCATGAAGTCAGGTTTAACTCACTCCTCTGCCATTTTTCCCTTAAAAATTCACCTGTAAGTACCTTAAAGGAAGAGCTGTTCTAATCCAGGTCCAGCAGAGAATATGGTCTCTAAAAATAACCAAACTACCAAAAATCAGAAAAAACTTCAAAGTCCATCACTGTTTTTGCAGAGCTGCCAAAGCCATGTGAATAATTCATAAAAGACAAGTTGTCTGACAAAATGCTCCAGCAGACAGTTCAAAGGAAAGGCATCAGTGTCCAGTTACCTGCCCAGGGTGCTGGACTGCAGAGAAACCTCAACTTTTGGGCAGCAAAAGGCACTGGCTGTGGCAGGCTCACTGTGGTAAGAGGCAGGTTCATTGGCTTAATCAATCTTCCCTGTGGTCACTTTGGGACCATTAACAGCACCTGAGAGACCAGATGCCAGCTCTGAGGGCATCGTGCCCAGCAAAGCAGGTAAAAGTTAATTTATCCCATCTTTACTTCAGCATCTGCCCAAATTCACACCATTTTCTACCTGAGGCACCATTTTGCTTCTGATCTACACCAGAACACTCCTGTCCTGAATTTGGTTGCCTGAAAGGCAGAGGAAACATCTCCCTGCTTCAAACCAAGTTCTACATTAGTATTTTTCACCACCTTCTCACTGTGCCCTCCTTACACTGCACTGATAAAGCACTTCCAGACAGGCTCTCCTCTCACTTGTATCTCCCCACTCTCTTCTACACTGCCACGTGGAGCCAAGCATGGGCAGAAAAGCAGAGCTGGATGAGGCCTAAACAAACCCTCATTTGAGCCTGTAACTGCAAATTCACACCTAATGGGAGGCTCCCTGTTCCCTCCTTGCATACTGAGACAAGTTGTATCTCTAGTGGACTTCTAATGTTGTTCCCTGTCCTCCCTCCTACAAATCCGGCAAGATTTATATTCCAGAATTTAATAAATTATGGGTTTGCAGGCAATAATTAAAATAATCCACTTCTCTGCCCTTTTTTGGTTCAGCTTGACCATTGGTTCCTGAAAAGTCTGAGTGACTCAGAGGGGCCAGTGATCTGAACACTGCCCAGCCCTGAGCTTTCTGCTGGCATTTCTTAATGTTAGGAAATAACAGCAAGTTTTGTACATATTACTTTTCTTTCTCAGCAATTTACTGTATTTATTCTGAGACTGAGAATAAAAATGAGGCCATCTTAGGCAGGTGATCTGTTTTGTGTACATCCACGTGTCCCATTGCAGTGCTTGAAGTCAGATGTGCATAAAATTTGGTAATTTGGAGCCATTGGGCTCCAAGTGTTTTCTCTGACTTTCCCAGTTTCCCTTACCACAGATCTGACATGACTTCCACTCTCATTTTCACTTTATCTCTGATCATCAAACCTCTGTGAAGAAAGGTCAGTGACATTTTGCAGTGTTTCTAAATGATAACATCTCAGACCTGGTCAAGCTTGCATTAAAATGCTCTTTTGATGACAAATAGGCCATCTGCACCCTGTCTTTGAGTAAATCCAGCAGCCCACATAAACTATTTCTATTGACAGCTATAAAAATGAGCAGAGGCCAAAATCTTTCACATCTCTGCCTTTGTCCTCCCTCGGAATTACTGATTGAATGTCCCCTATTTTGAGGGAAAACTGAAATATGGATTTTCTTCTCATCATCACCACTTGCACAGCTGCATCTGTCATTAAGCTGTCCTAAAGATCTGTTACCCAGGATCTTGGTGCCAGGTATATGTAGTGTCCTGAGGTGAATTGTGGCAAGGCATAAATTGATTGTGAAGTTAATGCCTTTGAAACCCAAGTAAAAGAACATCAGTTGTCATCAACTACAAGAATATAAATAGAAAATATCAGATCAATTCTGGCCTAAATTATTGTGAAATGAAAATATGTTAAAAAAAAAAAAAAAAAAGCCAAACAAACTAACAAATCACAGGTTAGTTTGATCAGGGACAAAAAGTTATATTTTTCAATGTAGCACATAAAATGAACAGAAATTTCTTTACTCAACCTGTCCCTTCTCCATGCATTTTTGTAGCACTGCATACTACAACTAAAATCTCGGGCTTCTTGTTAAACTATAACTTTACTTCTATCATCCTTGTTGAAAAGTCACTACAGAACTATGACCTTCTGCAGCTTAACCAGGACTTCTTTTTCCTCTGTTTATGATTTCCAAGCCTGCAGCTTTTCCTCTGAAAAAATGAAATTTTTCTCACTATTACAGCTGCACTAGAAAGTATATGTGTGCCCAATGCCATTTTTTCCTTTTTAATATATAAATTTTGTTATTTGAAAAGTGAATAATGCCACCTTTGTTAGACTTACATGAGACCCACAAGTCCACTTGTGAGTTTTGTCTGAATTCTGGCAGGGAGACTAATCAGTCTCATAATTTAATTCTTTTAATCCTTTATGCTTGCACTTAAATCTCTGATTAATATGCTATATAAAAGGATGTCAAATACTACTGCATGTTAGCTGTAACGAGTTATAAAAAACTGGAAATCTCCCACCATTTAAACACAATACACCTATAATGTGGGTCTTACAGTGTGAAGCTTAGAGCAAGATCCATTTGTCTAATTAATTACCTAAAACAGGTATCCAAGATGCTCTGGGGTATCTCAGGGAGCTCAGACTTGGCAGACACTACACGGGACCCATAGAAGACCTTGGCTCTTCTGGATCAGGTGCTGCAGGGCACATGGGTGTACTGGTTTTAAAGCAAACTAGTGAGGGACTTCAAGTCAGAAATACAATTTAATAGGAAAGAAATAAAATAAATGTAATAGTACAAAACACCCACAACCCACTGACAGAGTCAGAGTACAAACCTGACCCCCTGACAGTCAGGGGGTTAGCAGCAGTGCAATTTAAATGGTGGCTGCAGTCCTCCTGAAGTGATGGTTCCGTTGAAGCAGTGGCTCTGGAGAGAAGGTCTCGTCTTCCTCGGAAGGTCCAGTGGCGATGTAGAAGGGTCTGGTCTTCCTCTGAGAATCCAGTGGAAAGGCTGCCTGTGGTGTTCAAAATCTCCCCTTATATCCAGGCTGGAAGGCTTGGTTCCTCCCTCTGGGCGGAGCATCTCACAATGGGTGATACAGTCTTATCAGTCATGCGGTGATGGCCCATTAACAGGAGATAGTATAGGAGAGATAAAGGACTCTGCCCCACCTGGTGTCAACAGCTGGCCCATTAACAGAAGATAGCCTCATGAGCTTATCAGGGATGAGTCATGAGGGAGGTGGGGAACACTGTCCCACCAGTTTGAACAGTTTATGAAGATGGTGACAGAATACAGACTTTTGGGTACATTTTACATTGCAACCCAGGACAATGGGGTAGCCTAAAACTTGCCTAATTGTTGGGCACCTGACTGCAACTCACCCTTCATCTACTGATATTAGCTTGGAGAGGTGAAATGAAATGGTAAAAAGACCACATGAGATTAATTAAGCTTAGAAGCAGAGTTGTTGTTTCCTTGCAGAGACATCGACAGGACAAGGCGGTGTCACCTCGTTTAGGAAGGAGATCCTTGGAGATGGCAGCCTTCGAAATTAGCTCTGGGCAGCCTGACCTGTGCTAATTTCAGTACACTCAGGCTTTCCTGCCATTCTCAAACCACCACCATGATCAGCAGAGCTCAGGGATCACAGCTCACCCAAAAGCTTTAAGCAGATGGATGTGTGAGGGAGAACTCTCCCCTCAGTGGTACTATCCTGGGCTTTCAGAGCTGTTCACTTGGATTTGGGCTTTCTCTGCAGCACTGAGAAAAAGAACAAGACACTTATCTGGTCACACACAGCATTATGAGTTAGTTCCTTGCCATTGCAGAAGCCTCAGTTACAAAGTTTGTGTCCATTTCTCCTATTTCCCAAAGGTTTGGTTTCCTGTGGAGATGAATGCTTGAGTTCAAGGTCACCTGGAAAAAATCTAAGAAGGATGCAGTGACTTGCAATTCACAGCAAGACAAATTAGATGATTTAATCACCCCCTCTGGCCTCAAACCGTATGAAACCATAAGAAAAAAATAGAAAAAGAACTTGCCTGTGTGACCAGGAACAAAAAGAAATGTTTCTTGTTCAGCTGCAGATAATGATTTTGACATGGTCTCTGAACCCTTGGCTTTGCAGATGCCAGAAGTTTAACAGCTTGAGGAAGTTTTGATCTCTGATTCCAGCTTTTATCTGTGGAGGTGGAGACAAGGAAGCCCCAAGTACAAAGCAGCCAGAAAAGGGCTGCTTGAGTCAGCAACTTTCAACTCTTCCACTGTGATTGTAATTGATTACAAGTCACAGCTTAACAGGGGAAAGCACCTCATCCTGACCAAGCTGCCACCTCACCCTGGGCTCTGCAGGAAGTTAGGAGAAATGTTGCCTCCAGGTTTTCTGGGGCTGGGCTCTTCGATGGAGGAAAAAATAGTGTAAGAAACCACTTGGTTTAATAACAACTGTGCAGCAAAAATGAGATTCTGAATTGCAGTGGATTCTAAAATCTGCTATCTCAACAGAGCACGTAAAAATAAATGAAATGCTAACTTAATTGCTCTAGGTTTTCTATTCTCTCAATTAATTTTGCTTTCATGTTCACTGACACTTTTGCCATGCTGTAACAGTGTGCTTTGAAATGTTCCTGTCCTGCTCCAGGAAGTCTGCTGGGGTGATGTCTCTGGCACAGAAGTCAAAACTCTCTAAATTAATTGCTCCTTTCATCCCCTAATTAGACTCATTCTGATTTCCTTCAACATCATTATTCTATAAAAGCCACTCCTTCAGCTCCACATTGTTCCACTGTGTTGATGTGGGAGATGGAAATCAAAAGAGCACCAGTAAAGAGGATGCACCACAGGTAGCAAAGAGACTCTTGCTACTCTGCATCATTTTTTAGGATGTAAAGCAACAAGATTTTTATGATAATTCCACGAATTCTTGTACAATTCCCCTTTTCCTATGGGAGTCCAGACCAACACTTAGCAAACTCCAGTAGTGAGTTCTTCCTCAGCTGGTCCATGCCACTGAGTGCTACAAGAAATTTCTGCCTAAAGGGAAATAAAAGTCATCAAAGCCCCATGTAGGATATGACATCGAGTCTTAAGTAGTGAGTGTCTAATTTTTAATACTAAAATAAGAAGATATTTAACAGGAGGATTTCAAACCTTGGGTTCATTTCTGGGATGTCATTGTTAGGTTGGCCATGCAGGTATTTTGCAATATATGTTTGTTTTTTTCTCTTTGTTGTGAAATTGAAATGGTTATTGTAAGAAAAGACCCACCTTCAAAGTTGGAATGTGGGAGGTCAAACATAGAGGAGAGCATTCAATTCAGGAATTAAGGATGCCTATTTAGAAATTAAAGACCAAACATGCTTTAAGGCAAATGACTTCTTGAGACAAAGTGCAATTTAGTCTTTACTTATTTTCATATTTTTTTTATGGTTGCCTTGAGAATATTTTAATAACCTCTGTAGAGTTTAAAATGATGCAGGTAATTGCTTAAAGTAATTTTAGTGCTATTAAAGATAACAAACCTCTTGTGTGAAATACTTTGCTAAGCAACGATCAGCAGAAAAGGGGTAAAGATCTTTTTACTGCAAATGTGAGTTCTTTTTATAGGTGAGCTGAAGTGAGAATATAATTACATTATCTATAAAATAAAAGGTGTGCAGGCATTCAAACACCCACTGTCTCAATCTTGTGTTGACTCATGCAGAAAACACACCAGAATTTCAAGTAGATCCCTTTCTCCCATTCAGCAGCCTGTGTGTGATCCCTGAACCCACCTCCAGTTTGCACTGATAATGTTTAAATTGCAACGTTGTTCATCACAGCACATTCATAATACCTGAAACAGAATTCCTGCCAGATTACCTGGGAGACATTCAGAGGAATGAGGAAGTATAAATCCTGCATATTGTGCTTTCATTCCTTTTCCTGACCTCCCTGATTATGGCTACGAAATAATTTCCTCCTTTTTAGCTCTACTTCATGGAAAATATATCAGAGAGGTTAGTCTAGGAGAAGTTTGAGACTTTGAAAAAAATAAGTCACACAAAAGCTGGAAGACCTCAAGTGAGCCATAATAAAACTTGTTTCTCTAAGACACTGTGTCCTGCTAGTGAGCTGTGAGAATCCTTACAGCCTGAATAAACAAACAGAACTTGCATTTTTTGTCTCTTTTAGGCTTTTTTAAGGGATGCAAGTGACACAAGCAAAGCATAATTTCACCAGCTCTTAACCAGCTGACAGTCAGGCTAGCCAGGCATGTAATCTAGAGGATGATCCCCCCATGGAACAAGGGGTGCAACAGATGCTTCTACAGAGGGGCTGATCTCTCCCCATCATTGAGAAGGATGAATCTCGCTGTCAGCAACACGTTTCCACCAAGATGTTAAATTAAATGTCAGAGGATTGCATTGCAGACCGATGCACCATCACTTCACCAGGGCTGCACAGCACTGCCCAAACCCTTTGCTGCCTCATGTCTTTGTGGCATCCTTGCAGACTGTGTCTGAAGTAAGTCAATCCCCAGGGAGTGGCTCTGCTTGCCCACAAGAAATCCTAATTTAAACAGATCCTGGATTTCTTGGGGTGTTGGATTTGAAACCTGATGTGAACTGAAGGCCACTTTTTGACCCTGCCTTTGGTGTACAAGTTCTTCAGCTCTGGGAACTGTTGGTCCTAAATCAGGAGGGGACCCTCAGTGTTAACCTGCTGCAAGGAATGTGTGGAACAGGTGGGGCAGCAGTTGCCAAAAGTAGCTTGGAAAAGGAAAAGACAACATGAAAACATCAGTTTATCTAGAAAACACATCACATCACTGTACCTGTCCTAGCTCTGCCACCACCTGGGACATGCTTTAGGTGAGTTGCACTGGCCCAGCCACTCCATAATAGCAACTTCTTGACAAACTAAAAAGTTAAGGGGGCTTCTTCCACCCTTTTTCATTATGAGCTGTTTCTCTCTCTTAAAGCAGACCAGAAGAGCATTTCAGAGCCTACTGCTCACAACAGGACTTTGTCCACTTTCCCTTCCCTGCCTTTTCCCTCCCCCTGTTTATTTTTTCACCTCTCTGATCAATGTTTCAAGGTGGAAACACCTACCTTCCAAACAGATTGAAGGGGGGAAAATATTTTTTGTTTCTCATTCTCCTCAATGAGCAATGTGGATTTTTTAGCCATTAGCTTCTGTGAGCTGCATGTTAATGAGGCTCCACAGTATGAGTAATGATGATGGATGCTTTCCACATGCACAGATGGATAACCAAGCATTATTTCTTTCCATAGGCTCCCTGTAATGGCTCCTACCTACAGGGAGCCACCATTTGGGACATATCTATCTCTGACTGTGCCATCCTTCCACTGGAGCTCAGTGTATGGGGTGACCTCAGTTCACAGAATTAATGCCTAATCACTGTGATTTGGGAAATTCCTCTTCCTTTTCTTATTTATTTTTGACAGAGGAAGAACTGCATTCTTGAAGTTTTCCCTCCTCATCTGGTCTCACTGCACTTAAAAGGGAAAATTCCTTTCTGGTTGCTTTGGTTTGGCATTTTGGGGGTTTTTTTACTGTAAAGCTTCATCCCTGAATATTTGCCACGTGCAGGTGTTCCTGACTTAAGCAAGCAGCCCCTAGGAAAGTCACAGAGCCATTTGTACTATGCAATGGGAAGAAATATTAAAATTAAATTTTTTCAAGATATTCCTTCACTCCTCTCTCCAGAAAAAATATCAGCCCCGAGGAAGAACTGAATAATATATGCAAGTAATGACTCAAAAGTTCCTGAGTTTACATATTGGTACTTCAGCCAAAATAAGCAGTCAGTGAAGAACTGCTGGGTGCTCCTCCTCTTCCCATTCCCACCTAAACCAGTAAATGTGCACTCATGGATTAGGCTAAGCATCCTTCTAAAGCACTGCTCAGGCTCATTTGAGAATCAATAGGGCTGAGCTGCACAGCATTATCCTGGACAGCAATGGGCACTGAGGGATCTGACCAAACACTGGTGCACAGTTCCCAAATCAGACACACTTTCTGAAAGAACAGCCTCTCTGAGAGGGATTTAAGCTGCTCCTGTCACAAGTGATTCCCAGGGAGAGATGTGAGACATAAGCCACAAACAGTGTCCAGAAGCAAGGCAAAGGACTTGTTAGACAAATTTGATCCTGAGCAGAGAAGCAACAACCTCTGTGACAAGGCCTAATGGGGATGTGCCTGTAGCTTCCCCCTGTATTCTTCTTGGAGAGATTGAAAAGGCTTTTCATCCCCTAAAAGCTGTATTTTAATAAAATATAAGATAAAAGAGTTAACTTTTTTTAATAAAGAAAGCCTAAAGACAGTAGATTAATCAGCCTTGAAATGAATGGAGCGATGCAATACTTCCCCCATGCCCAGTGGGTGCCTGCTGGGAGTCTGAGGCTGCAGGCAGAGGACAAAGCTCTGGCTGAGGTCTGGATAACTGGATGGATGTGGAAAACTGCAAGGTATGACACAAGAAAGTCCTGAATGTATCAAATAACAGTGTAAGAAACCAATAAATCCACAGATAGTGCTGTGGGAAGTGGCCAGATTGGGTGGGTACCTGGATGGGAGCACCAGGGACATTTTGGGGATCCAAGTGTAGCAAGGCCAGCAGCAGCACCTGGGGAACATAATCAGCAATGTTCCAAAAAATGAGATTGCAAATACCAGCAATAGCAAATAACCATATCAGAAACAGCAAGTCTGGAGACAGACACAGCAAAACTGTGAGCACTGGATAAAAAAAGTGGGTAGGTTTGGGTTGGTTACTTGGGAAGGAATGAGGGTGAAAAGGAGGAAAGTAGGGGATCCATGGTATCCACACCTTCCATAATCAGGAGGGACTTGGGGTGTCTAAGGGACCAGTGATGGAGGAACATGGGGTGGTCCCACCTAACAACATCCACCCCTTCATACCCCTTTAAGGGGAGACAGAGAGCAAAGATTGCTTTGCATAGCTGCATCAGATGAAAATCTCTACAAAATATTCTGGCTACTTTTATTTTTTCCACCTGCTTAACCATGCTCAGACTATTCACTCTCCCATTCCCAAATATATCCTTTATATTTCCTATATTTGAGACCTACTGCTAAAACCCAGTGGAAGTCTGGTTTTTGAGATTGAGAATGATGGTGTTTGTGTGGTTGTAGCCACAAAAGGAAGATCTTGTGAATTAAGTCAGGGCAGGAGCTGTGAATTTGGAGATTACCAGGACGTCCCACTCTGCACACCAGGCACACATTCTCACTCCCCACCAAAACAAATTCTCAGTCTTGCTAAATCATTTTCACCAAGAGACTTCTGTTCTCCTGGTTCATCTTGGAGTGGAATTTTCTTCACTGCAGGTACAATATTCCAATATTCCCCCCTTCTTTTGGCACTGATACACTCCCTGCTTTCTAGTGACCAACACAACCTCAAGTCAAGGAAAACCAGCAACACTTCCAGCTTTTTGCCAGCTATAATTTACCTTATTAAAAAACACCTCCATGACCATTTTGAGAAGCCTCCTGACTCCATGAGGTGACTTTGCCTAGGGAAAAATATCAGAATAGGACAGAGAACCCATCCTACCCAAACAGGTCATGCTTTCAAGTTTCTCTTTCGGTTTGTACAGCTTTATGTAGTTTTATCTTTCCTTGTTACTTTTCTTTCTAATTTTCAAATGAAAAAGAATAACCAAGTACTAAACAGTGGGCAATAACTCTCACTTTATATCCCCATCAAAGTGCTGGTAATTTTCCCCTCCTTCCTGTGAAAATAAGACACAGAAACAATAAGGTCTGGAGGTAAGATTGTAAGCACCAATAATTATTTTTTCTATCCACTGAGAGATTTCAGCTTGGACCTGACAGTCACCATTGACTTATGTGCCACTTGAGCAGGCATTCTGGTGTCATTTGCAGGGACGTGTGGCTTGATGAGGCTTTTATGAGCAATTACACCATGGTGTAATTTACAGCATTAGCCTGGCACACGCAGTGTGTAGCAGGACACTCAGAGCACAGGCACAGCCAGGACAGAGGGAAATCAGGAAAACACTGCACTGCCCAGGCAGCCTCCCTAAAAAGCCAGCAGCTGAGAGGCTGGGCATGCAAGCCCCATGAGATCCACTCTGAGGAAGTGAGGACAGCTGAGGAAGGCTATCCTCACCCTAGAAGCTCGTTCTAATGCTGAGAGCCAAATTAATGCTGGCCACTTTTCCTTTGGAAGGCAGAACTTGAGCATTTATGAAACCACAGTTAAGTTTATCAACAATTAAGTTCTTCAGCTCTCTCTCCATCAAATCTTTCCACCAAAAGCCATAATTAGGATGGCTGTCATTATTATTAGTAGTATTTTCACAGTTAGCAGCATTTTGTGAGCAGCCAGGGGCTCAATTGTATTGCAAAGTTTAGTCCTAACTTGTATTGATCCAGCTTTCAAACCAGAAGCCATTTCTGAGATTTTTAGATTTTTAGCTTTTGTGGCTCAAAGAGCTGTGGGCTGCACTAGAGTCATCCCTCTGCAGGGAAGCTGTGATGGGCAGTTTTAAATCTACAGTTCATGAATTGAGACATCTTCCAGAGTTTGTGCTGTCACTCAGGTCAGACACTCTGTTTCTCATAAGAAATTCCACCTGAAAAGCCCTTGAAGCCAGAAAAATGTCTCAGTGACTCCCATTGCACATCAGCCATGCTCCAGATCCAGGCTCCAGGATATGAAGAAGAGGAAAAACTCAGTTGATGTGGAATCTGAACAAACCACCTCCTCTCACCGACCAGGGCTCAGGTGACACAGCCACACCACAACTGTGTGCTCAAACTCCCTCTGCCAGGGGCTTGGAAGCAAAGGAAATGCAAATTTCAGCCGCTGAGGCTTAAGAGAAAATCACCACAAAACAATATACTACTTGTGGACCAAAAACTCTTATTAGGCTCTCATGCACAGACAGATATCACTGATTCCTGCTGCCTTTTTTATGGAAAAAATGGCCAGTTTTCTATGCCTTAAAAAAAAAAAAACTTAAAATACAAGAGGTATGGTTTTGTTGAGAAAAACTCCCTAAGAAGAGGAAGCCAACAAGCAACTGCAGGTGGATACCAAGGTCAGGGAGATCTATCCTGGCTTAGACTGGACTTGGACATTTCCCATGACTTGTCAGCCTGACTGGTGTCCCATGACTTGTCAGCCTGACTGGTGTTTATGGACACCATTCCCAGCTGCTTTGTTTTCCCAGTTCTCTACATACAGAAAGTACCAGGCTGTCTTCTGAATCCCTCTTCCTTCTCTGTCCCAAACTGCTGCTCAGTCATGCCTTGTTGTTGTGTATCAAACTTCACCACCTTTGTGTTGCACAGGATTTAGTGGGAGCTAAAGAGGATGAAGTGTTGTCTCCATATTGCTAAGTCTTCTAAATTTTAAAACCAAACACTTGCACACTACTGAATTTCCATTATGTTCTCCTTTCACAGATGAGGAAAGTGACTCAGAGCTGTGAAACTGCCCCAGGCTATGATGGAGTACTACAACATCTGAGTTTCTTTGTTTCTAATCCCATACTTAAGTTGAGAGTTCACAAATAAAAGTTATTGAGCACCCAGCACCTCTCTCCCCACCACCAAAAAGAGTTGTTGAGGTTGACACCAATGTATTTTCTTATTGTGTGGCCCTTTTTGCTGCCAGTGGGCCAATGTAAAAGGAATGCCCTCTGGTCTGGCTGCTTTGAAAGCTGTGACATAAACTATAAGTAGGTGATCACAAAAAATTAATTAAATCCCCTCAGCACGCACTGAAAAAATAATCAGTGTTCTTTTTGTAGCAGACTTGACAGGTTTATAATAAGAAATATTTCATTAAAGCAGTAAAGCTCATTGTCTGCAAATGTTGTAAAGTAAAATAAATGAGAATTAAAACTAAAGCTTTATTAAGTTTTGATGAAGATTCTGTCCTTGAGCTGTAAATCCAGGGCATTCCTGTCCTAGAAAACCACTAGGAACAATGTATATGATGCATCACAGATGGAATATTTTCTTAGATAATGAAATCACTGAGAACTCTGGGCACGAGTTAGAGCTGAATTTTTTGTTCCTCTTCCCAGACTGCCAAGTTTAGGAGCCCATGGATGGCCTTCCATGTGCAAGGATGAAACCCAAGTCCCTCGTGGCCAATAAAATAGACAGGTCCTTCCACGATGAAATTCATTTGTTCAGGAAACCTGAGGTGGAGGCACAGCTACTGCAGATGAGCTGTACCCCACCCCAAAATCCACCTGTCTTTGGTAAGACCTCTCTTAACTCCAGGTGGGCACCGATGTATTTCCAGTCACAAGTAAAGATATAGCAAAACTATTTTACAAAGGAATGAAATTATTCTGTATCTAGAAGAGGGTGAGGCTGAAATGGGAAATGTGGTGGAAAACCGGTGAGAGGATGAGATGTGGATGAAAAATGATTGTTCTGCAATGAGGCTTCCCCTGCCTGGCAAAGAGAGTTGTGGGGACCTAATTCCTCTTGGCTTGTAACAAGAGACAGGGAAAAGTACCCTGAAGCCGAAGGAAAACACTGACAAAAAGAAAAATTGCTGGGAAATTGGCCATTAATATATCTAAACTGGCAATTAGAAAAAAACTTCCATTAAATCAAGTCCCAGCTGGAGATTAAAGAAGAGGGAAAGAAAAACCCTCTTAAAGACAGAGCTTCATGCTGTCTGAGAGGAGGGTAGGAGGTGATGTTTTTTATTACAGACAACTTGACACACGAGGCCAATTCCAACCCCATTCTGCTGTGTTCTCCAACACTGTCAATGCTGTCATCACAACAAGTGAAAATTGAGGGCACTCAGCACCAGCCAGTCCCAGATTCAAGGGCAGCAGAGAACTCCAAGGCTCAAATTTGCTTTTCTCAACTGCTGAAAGTACTGGCTCAACACAATCCGAGAAGAGCCAGCTGGGCATGGCATCCCCTGGCCCTGCTCATTTCCTTCAGAAATAACTGCTCAGAAAACATGTTTCCCTTTAACAGTGCAGTCCCAGGAAATCCTGGAACCACCATTTTCCTTTTTTCACCTGCCTGGGCAAACACATTTTAGCTGCTGATTGCTCGGGCTGCAGTGGCTCCCTTTGGAAGGAATACAATGACAGCAGAAGAGGCTGATGGAAACTGTGACAATTCCCTCTTCCCCCAGCTGATTTGGAGCAGCAAATGTTAATGTTGAAATGTACAAATGGCTCTGCATGCAATTTTAATATGATTATCATATGAGAAAAAGAAAGACCATCTGTGGAAGTAGGAGATCTTAATGGGAGATTTAATTGACTTCATTTATCTAAGGGGAGATACATGTGTTTCAGGACCTCCAAACCAGTTAGGTTGACACTTTTGCTGTGCTAGAATTAATGGTTTGCTTGATGGAGGGTGCAGTACACCTGAGGGATTGTAGCTGTCATATCCCCCTCTGAGCAGGGAAAAGCAAAGTTATAAATCACCTTTGTCACCAGGTTGATGATTAAGGACACAAAGTGGCATTTTAGCACTAGAAATGGATGAATGAGTGACACAAGACCCAAAGGCCTCAGACCATAAAACAAATAACTGTGATTAAGCAGATCAAAAGTCTTTAAACTATGCAGGGCCATAAGGACCAAGTTAAACACCAACCATTTAGGAAATGGACTTCGTAACATTTCATGTTATCAGCATCTTGGCGGGTGTTCAGGAGCCTCATTAGGAAATGGGAGAGAAAAATCCACTTTATTAAGACAAAAAGATCACGTTATTTTGCATTTCTGTGTCAGAGGGAAAGGCAGCAGCAGGGAGAACCATGGTTCTAACTGAGCACAACTTGTGCAGGCACAGCTGGTTGCCAGAAAATGCTCCAGTGCTTGTACATCACATTCTCCTCATCTACCTTAACATCACTTAATATTTTTTACTTCCTTTTCATTTTGACTTCCTTTCCATCATCACTGCCACCAGAAACTGGCAAGGGTTTTCTAATTAAACAGTGCTGCTAAATGCCAGTTTGTCCATATTCAGGAAGTGTCTGTGTAAGGGGGATAGAGGTAATTCCCAGGATTATCTCTTTTTTCTGAGATTTTTAAATTACCATTCAAATTTTCCAGAGGAAACCAGAAAGGTCAAGACCAGCCTGCTCATTGACCTTGTTCATCCAAAAGGAGATGCAAGAAAGACCATCCTGCCTAGGATTGTCCCCCAGTGGGATATTTACTGTGATGCAACAATCAGAGAGAGAAAGCAGGTGATGATGGGTCTTCCCTGCATCCCTAAGAAATCCTCTGTGCTCTTGTCTACACTCTATTTAGTGTTTGTTATACAAGGACTTCCCTGCAAAAAAAAAAAAGCAAAACTCTCACTTATATCTGTAAATATTAATGTGCAATTATTTATGTATTATCTCAAAAAGCACAGCTGTTCTCCAGCAGCTTCCCTCAGCTCCAGTTACCAAATTTCCTTCTCTTAAGTTACAAGAAAGGCAAAGAAATTTTGCAATCACTGACAACGTGTTTGGAGCTCTCCTTTCCAGAGGCATTGAGATGACGAGGTGAGATGCTCTTCACTGGGACTGCTACGATTTATCCTGAGCCATGAAAGATATAGAGGTGAAACAGCAACACAAACGAGGCTTATACACCCCTTCAATCCTTCAAATACTCTTGGAAAAGCAGGAGCAGCTTGGGAAGGCACGGATTTGCTCTTCAGAGCCAGAGCAAATCATCTCAGTGCAGATGGAAGGAGGGAGGAGGATGGTGCATTGATAGCCCTCCCAGTGTTTGACCCACACTACATCCAGGCAGATGTTTTCTGAACCCCCAGGGGCCAAATTCTTTAAAGCTGCTTTTATACTGAGCAGCAGCTGGATTTTTTCATGTCCAGAGAAGGGAACTGAGCTTGTGAAGGGTCTGGAGCACAAGTCTGATGAAAAACAGCTGAAGAAACTGGGACTGTTTAACCTGGAGGAAAAAAGACTCAAGGGGAACCATTTTGCTCTCCACAGCTCCCTGATGGGGGGATGTAGCCCAGTGAGGGTCAGTCTGTTTTCCCAGGTAACAAGAGACAGGATGAGAGGAAATGGCCCCAAGTTGCTCCAGAGGAAGTTTAGATTGGTTATTAGGAAAAATCTCTTCACTGAAAGGGCTGTCAGGCACTGGAAGAGGCTGGCCAGGGCAGTGGTTGGAATCACCATCCCTGGAAGTGTTCAAAAGATGTGAAAATATGGCATGGGGGGTCATGGTTTGGTGGTGAACACAGTGCTGCTGGGTTAATTAATGGTTGGACTTAATGACCTTTGAGGTCTTTTCCAGCTTTAATGCTTCTAAGATTTTGTGTGAGCCCTGCAGCCCCGATGGCCCAGGCTGGGTGACCCTGGTGACATCTGAGTGGGCTGGGACACCTCTCCAAGGTAAATTCTGTGAGAGGAGCACAGGGCATATTCAAGCCTGTCCCCAGCATGAAGAGGACACAGCTGAGATGCACAAGAGGCAGGACCCTGGAAAACCTTTGCCTGGACACCTGGAAATCAAACTTCAAAGTCCAGCATCAGATCTTGGTGCAACACAGAAGTTGGAAGCATTCAACCACAGAGAAACCTTCCTCACCCAAATAAATATTAGTTTTAAATCTCCTTTAAACAATGCAGCAACCCTTCCACACAGGACTGCAGCAGAGAGGGGCCGTCCTGCTCTCACTTTAAATGCTTCTTTCAATCTGCTTTTCTGAAAAACACTCCGAAATAGCTTCTGGTACCCTGATGGAAGTTTTTTTCTGTGTCATACACTACCCTCTGCTGCTCACACGGACTAATTACAACGCGGTGCTGAAATTCCTGTGCTGCTGAGCTCCGTAGGGGAGACCTGGTGCTTGGTGGTAATCCTGACATTAATCCTAAATTCACAAAGGGTGTGAGTTATTAATCGCTGCAAACAAAAGGGAGTGGTTGATTGTCTCCTCGTGATAACTGCATTTATTTGGAAGGCATATCTGGATTCTAGCCGAACTTTGAGACTTTTTCCTTACATCTACACTGAACCAGAATTAGTTCTGTGCAGATGTTAAGGCCAGAGATTTTCTGCAGCAGAATTTACTGGGTGGTTTGTAGAGCCACAAACATCAATAACTGCAAAATGGGTTTCCAAAGTGGATGTTCTGTCTCCTCCCTTCTGATTCAGCACAGGACATGAAGGTCATCACATCAACCATCAGAAAACAGCTTTATTCCAGAAAACCATAAAGTGATAATAATTTAAGGACAACTGGCAATTGCCAGTGATCCAATTTTGAATCACACTCTCATATATTTATTTGATTTAATTTGTCAACAGAGAGACACACAGACTCATTTATTCCAGATCTCTTCCTGCTTCCTCTCAGTGCCTGGCACAGGCTGGAACCTCTGCTGCCTGCACCCTCACATGA
The DNA here is from genome assembly GCA_020086605.1 of Lanius collurio. Classification (NCBI taxonomy): domain Eukaryota; kingdom Metazoa; phylum Chordata; class Aves; order Passeriformes; family Laniidae; genus Lanius; species Lanius collurio. The sequence continues at coordinate 11,079 of JACBWW010000544.1, read as the reverse complement.
GGGTGAGGGCAAAGAAAAGAGAAATATGGGATCACTGCTCCTTCTCAGGATGAAGGAGAGCTCCCATGCACATCTCCTCTCTGTTAGGACCTACAGAAATTCCACATCAGCCTCCTCTCATCTAAAAATGTCCCAGTCAGAGCAGCTGCATGCAAATGGATATTCTGTGGAAGCTGATTGCTGGAATTCTCCATTTTCACTGCCAAAACCAAACAGCACCAAACTCTCCTTCCTCTTGAGAGTCACCCACAAGCTTTTGACAGGGATGGGAGGAGAAAAAAATAACCCCCAAAGCTAAGCCTAGTGTTCCTTCAAGGCTTGGACTGACAATATGGGGTATGAAATCAATGTATCAAGATCTTTTGACTGCTAAGTGCCTCTGCAGTCATTGCTCCAAACTACTCTGGGATGGATCATACACAGAGGCCAAGGCAACTTGCTTGGTTCATTGAGCAATTCTTTAGAAGATGTGTCTGGTTTTTGTGCCCACAAAACCTCAATTACTGTCTTTCTCATTGCCTCCTGCCACAGGCCCAGAATCTATTCCCAATGAAGTGTTTTACTGGCACCTCTTTACTGGAAGAAGAAAGATAACTCTTGATGGATTAAACAGCCATGCCAGAAGGTGAGATATACTTACACCTCTCCTCCTCTAACAATCCTCAAAAGATTCCACAGAAGCACAGATTCTGGAGGAGTTGAAGGAGGGGGGATTTCAGCTCAGCTCATTATTGCAGCCACCCTTGGTTAGACCCATTTCTGAAAACCTTCAGTGAGATGTGATTAACTCAGTGCTCTGGGCAGAGTCCCCTTGAAGGCTTAGTGAGCTCTGAAAGCACAAACTTATTCTGCTTGCAAAGCCAGGTCTACATAAGTCTTTGTTGATTCAGAACTGTGTTCACAAGACTAAAAGCACCTGAACCCACTACACTTTGTGTGACCCTGCTCAGAAGAACTTGTGAGGATTTTTCTTCTAAATGTCTTGAATTGGGCTGTAATCAACTTTCATTGCTTCCAGCTCTTTCATCCTGGTTTCTGCACAACAGCCCAACATCTTGTAAATAACAATGTGAATAGGAACAAACTGTAAAGGCCCTGGTGAGCTGTCTGATATTTATTACTTGTGGGAATTGATTTCTTCTCAGTGCAATATTGACCGTTTTAGGTGGAATTTTTTTTTTTGGTGCAAGAGGTAGTAAAAATTGCAGGTTAGTGTCTCATTTGTTTTAGTGCCAGTCTTCTACACAACGATGCCTTTGTCTCACAAGACACCATTGCCTAACTCATGCAAAAAAAAAGCAGGCAAAAATATTTCTTTTAGTTGAATGAACAGGAAGATGATCTGACCCCTCAACCCTCACAATGGAGGCATGAGGTGTTTGCCATGCAAGGATCAAAAGCATCCAGCCCAGCCCACAGCTGAAATGGCTCATGGAAAGGCAGCAGGACATGGTGCAAGGTCAGGCTTTCCTGTGGATTAGATCCTCAGGGAGTGTAATTCTGTGTAGATTTGCCCAGGAATATTCAAAGTCCTCACACTGCCTTTTTTCTTCCATTCTGAAGGCCAGGAATGAGTTCCCATCTCTACCTGGACACTCCTTATACCTTTAGGGTATCATTCATACTCAATTTTCCGTTTAAAATTTAATGGCAAGACATATGCAAACAGCCAGCAAGCTTTGCCTCCTCAGGAAGTCAGGCTAAATATTCAATTAACAAAGCAAACAGCATCAAACTCTACCTTGAAACTTCAGTAGCTTATCAGCTTTACCTTTGCAGGTGCTGAAGACAATAAAATTCCCAACACTGAAGACCTAGCCAGATACTGAAAAGAAGCCAAGCTCCTAAGGCTGGGGGCACTGGAAATAATCAGTTTCCCTGCCAAAATCAGAAGAAAGTTAGCAACCAATTTAAGTTCCAAGGCAAGCTGCTTTCATGAGCATTGTTTATTTATTTCTCTTTGCTAGATGGGGTTTTGCTTCCTCTCGGTCCTTAGCTCGTCCAAGGCTGCCAAGGAGGAGAATGATGTGGTGTGGGGAGGAATTGGAAGGTGTCTCAGCATAAAAGTGCTTGTTTTAGAGGCAGAGAGGCTGAATCAGGTCCACACTGTCAGATCACAACAGTCAAACACACATAGGATGACACCATAAAGTCACCAGCCCACCTAATCCAGGGACAAGCCACAACACAAACCAGGCTGCCCAGGCTTGCTGTTGGTGCTGTATTGACTGTGCCTTGTGGTTGCACTGCCTGAGAAGAATTTCAGATTTAACTGAGCCAGCACTGCCACCCTCAGCCATCTGAGCCACAGGTTCACACGCTTGAAAATCCATCTATAAAGGGAAAAACAAGATGCCAGCTCTTAGCAGACCACCTTGCCAAGGGCCCAGGAATCAGCCTGCCATAGCAGTGACTGCCCTTCTAATAACCTCTTGTTTAAGGAAAAACTCAGCCTGTTGCAGCCATTTACCCTGGTGAGAGTCCTGGAAGGTGAACAACCCTTCTGACTCCCTGTGAAACCCTTTAGCTCACTCCCAGAGTGTGATTACTCAAGTCCTTCTGTAAGTCCCTATAATTCAGGGGCTGCTGCTTCCCCTCACGAGTGGGCTGTGCCCCACTGCTGACTGATTCTGCTACTCATCCATCTGTGCAGGCTTCAGCCACTTCAGAAAAGCTCTTTGGTACAAAGTACACCATCAGAGTGATTAAAAGGTAAACCATTAGTCATTTTCTAATGATTCTAACTTCAGCTCCCAGAATATTTTTGGGTTTTTGACTAATGACTGAATTTCAGTTGGAGGATTAATTCTAGAGACATATGACCATGCCTTTCCCCCTTCCTTCCACCAGAGTTTTTTAATCCTCCTGGATCTCAAAACCTAGATGATTATTTCTCTCCCGTCTGAGTAGAGCATGTCTCAGGACTAAGGTATGAGAGCTATCCAAAAAGTTGGAAAGAAAAAGGCTGGAAACACTCAGGCATCTCAAGGCCACCAAGTCTCTGCACAGAGGGTGAGGACACTGCTCTCTTTTCTGTGGTGACAGGACTGAGGAAATGGCATGAAATTGTGTCAGGGGAGGTTTAGGTTGGATATCAGAAGGTTCTTCCCCACAGGGTGGTTGGGCACTGAACAGGCTCCCCAGGGCAGTGGGCACAGCACCAAACCTGACAGGGCTCAAGGGGTGTTTGGACAATGCTCTGGGGCACAGGGTGTGACTCCAGTGCAGGAAACAAAGGGGTCAGGTGCACCAGGTCACAGCCACCTGTGGTGGTTTCAGAAGGTATCCCCCCACAGCTCTCTGTTCCCCTGCCAAAGGGATGAGGTGCACAGACAGAAACAGCAACATTATGGGACATCTGCTTTAGGACACACAGCTCCCTTGTTGGGTACACACTCTGTCATCAGGCCAAGTAACTGAAAGTCTGACCAACTTCTGCTGATCAGTTGCTATCCATGGAAACTGGCCAGCTTGGGGGTTTTTGTTTGGTTTTGATTTTTTTGGTGGTGATGATATTTTGTCACATTTCACACACACCACACACACACACATCCCTCAGAGAAGTAATTCTAGCTGGGATGGTATTTCTTAAAAAATTCACCATTATTTTCAGCTGTGCAATCTGTGAACATGTCATGGTGCTTCAATATTAGCATATGCCTATGTAACATTTCTAATTAATATTGAATGTTTTGGTGTTGTTTATTTACAGAGCTCAGGAGCATGATGACAGACCATTTAACTGCAGAACCACCAGTCAGCAAGAATATTCTTCATCATTAAAAGCCTCTTCCCTATCCAAACATCTCATCCTTAAACTTGTATCTTCATGCCAAACACTGTCATGCTGAAATTCAGAAGTACAGCACAAAACAACCACCTCTTCATTGGTCCTGTGGAAGTAACTCCCTGTCTCAAAGAAATAAAGAAAGGTTGTGTGTCATGGAGGGAGAAGCAGGGGATCTGCAAGATCTGGTGGCAGGGAAAGGCCACTGCAGTTTAAGAGGTTTCACAGAGTGGATTTTCACACTCTGTTAAGATCCCTTTAGAGCACGAAGCCACATGCACACCACGGAGAGCAACACACACCTTTCCAAGATTCCAAGGACAACCAGCAGCTCACAGATCTTGATTCAGGTTCTGATGCTTTGTACATCTCCAGCCAAGCTGCATTTGGGAGAAAAACTTTCCCTTGCTGCAGCCCTGATTCAACATCATTATCCACACCAATTAACCTCCTGGCGTTCCTTCATCCCTCACTGCATCACTCCAGTGACGACTTCAGAAGCTGACTTAAACTTCAAGGGACTTGCCATAATCTTGCCCTCAGGGAACAGGGTTGGTGATGCCTCAGAATACTTGCTCGAGCAGTAGCTGTGAGGTTATCACAGCTTCAGTGGGCACAGAGCTGTACACACTGACTTCATACTCATACACATATTAGTTCCAGATTTTCTATGCCTTAAGTTAGCCCATGAAAGTATTTAGGTCTCAAAGTAGAATCACCACAGCCACTGAAAAGTACTTGAGCATTGATAATTAGCAGGGAATTTGCAAATTCTCTTGTAGCTGAATTCTTGGGCAAGTCTACAGGAGCTGCCTGGAATTTTCCACATATAAGGGCCACAGACTCGAAGATTTATTCTTTCATACAACAGCTTCTGCCACCACTCCTCACTGTGGTCAGCAGCTACAGGAGCCATGCTGCCCTAGTTCACTTTCTGTAATGGATATTTCTAGCCTCCTGAAATCAGAGTTATTATAAACACCATGGGACTTCTCAGGCTGTAAAGGCCATTTCTAATTCCTATTTGCAAGATGAAGAGGCAAGACTCAGCAAAAAGAGTTAAGGTGCAAAGGTCAAGTCATACAGATTTTTTCCTGTACAGATTTATACTGGAAATAACAAACCACCAGCCTAATAGAGCCAGTGAAGAAAAAAACTGAGCTTGATTTTAGACCTTGGTGTGTGGACTTCTCCTCTACTCAGCTTGACCATGTGGCATAAAAGCACCTTGAAGTGATGGGGTAACATTTCTGCCAAGGGAAGCTGCTGTTTGTGAATTTTTTCCCCTGACTCCTTCAGATTTTACAACATTTTTCAGAGCCTGGAAACAGCTGAAGTGCTGTCGTTAGCAGTAAGCAGCCAAAGAAAAGGAAGGAGAAAAAAATGGAGCCATTCTTCTAACCATATGTCTGTTCCCCAGGTCTGTCTAGAGAGTGAAATTACCAATAGATAATCACTCAATTTAGAAATGTTAGACCCTGTAGGCAGCTTTCATGACTGAACACAAGGGATGTGCAGTATTAAATAGTTACTCTGCCTCAAGAGATAATTCTCAGTAACACTTAGTGGGTCAGAAATCATGACTGCAATCAAATTCAGGTTTTACATCTTGGTCCAATAAAAATATATCAGGTGCAGTTTAGAAAAGGAAAAGGAAACTTGCATACAAGCAAGCATAAACCAGGAATTTTCTCTTCACATCTCCCTGCCCCTCTTTTTTAATGTTTGCTCTGCATTAGAGAAACAGGAAGCTGACACCTTTTGCCTCTTTGCCATGCTAAATTTATTGCAAGATGGGTCCTCCTCACAGCTTAACCTGCTCCATGAGCAGAAGAGAGGGGGAAAGAAGTTCATCCTGCCCCCTTGGAAGCTTTCCCTATCCAGAGATGTCCTCCTTCTGCCGAGGTACCTCCTTCCTGCCTCTTGGATGGAGTTGCTGCAGGTGGAATGGAGCTACAGGGACATTCCTGGGAGGCCCTGGCAGCAGATGCAGAGGGGAGGAAAGGCCCTGCAGCTGAGCCCAGAAAGATCACGGCACAGATGACTTTCCTGTTGAGACTTTTCAGCCAGGGAGGCTCCAGCTCCCAGTCTGCTGAGACAGAGCAGAGCATGACCAAGAGCAAATCTTCTGGTTTTTGTCCCAGTGCTCTGTGCTTTTGTATCTCAGGAGTTTGGAGCAGGGCCAGCAATAGCACTGGGTGTCTGAGCCTTGGCCACTGCAAGGAGACCTTGCCATCAATTTATATCTTCAAGCCTCACTCAACACCATCTCAGTAACCCTCTCTGGCTGTAAGAGCCAGCAGGATGGATTTTGACAAAGTGCTGAAAGACACTTCTGCAAACCAATCTGATTTCCTGAGATAGAAAGACACATAACTGCAAGGAAGAGCAGTTTCCCTTGCCCCCATGCAGGCAGCTTTGTGTTCTGGGTAGATCTGTGACAGTGCTCCTGACTAATGCACAAAGCACTCAGCAGCCAGAGAGGGAGGCACCAGACTTCAGAACTGAAGCCCCAAGTGTCCACTTTAACAAGTGACCCTGCCACCCCAGAGCCACCATTACTGCTGCTTCGGAGAAGGAAAGTGGGCTGGCTACTAGCAGCAAAAAAACAGCCAGGGCCTGCTCCCCAAAACCACAAAAAATAATCCCCCCTCAGTCTCCCACCAAGAGCCCTGTGAAGTTCAGGTGGAAGCTCTTGGGCTCAGAAAGTAAAGGCAGAGTTGGGTAAATCTTGGGAATACCCAGAACCATTCCTTGGATAATCCCACCTTGATCTTACAGATCCATGTTGTTTTGCCCCAGATCAATCCTGCTGAAGCACTCACACTGGGGTGCTGAGAACAATTTGAGCAGCATTTCCCAGCCCCACACTGCTCTCAGTGGTCCTGCAGCACCAGGACTGCTCCAGCCAGAGTCAGAGGATTACACACACATTTCTGCTACCCTGTGCCCTCCATCTCCTTCCAAAGGCAACACAGATGGTTTAATTTCGACAGTGATGTATTAAAACACATCTAAAGGTTGGTGTGTTTCCTGCCTGGAAAGGCTTCTCCTTTGAGGAATTTTATCAGGAGTTATATGAGAGGTAAGCTTGGGTGATCAGTATGGATAGAGATGTACAAATGACTTACCTTCCACAAATGCTATTTGGGCTTCTTTTGATAAGGCAGTAGGGTAAAAAGCCTTGAGATATATTCATTGGTTAAACTGGGAATAAGTTTTTATCACAGAAACTATTTGACATCTACAATTCTTGGTTTGTTCACAAGACAACCACTTTCAACTCAACATAGTTGGAAATCAATGAGCAAGGTTAAAAATTACATTATAACTCAATGTTTTTGTGCCATAAATGTGACTGTAGTTATGCTAAATCAATGAATATGGTAGCCTGAATTTACTGCCAAGTCCCAGCAAGAGTGGTTAATTCATGGATATTGCTCTACCTGGTTTAGAGGTAAAAGGGTTGTTAAGAACTACATTCTTGAGCTGTTCCCCCACAGCTGTCATTCATCTTCCATCCACCCTGTCAGGCTTCTGAGTGTGTTGAAAGAGACTTTGATTTCAGCAATAAAAAAGGTAGCTCAAATTTTGTTTATTTTGTTGCTGTGCAAGCACAGCTCCCCTGAAACTGTTCTATGTTTCAAAGCTATCAGCTTGGCAAATGTCTTTAACTTCATAAAGGAAGTGGAACTGACTTGTTTCTTAAAAAAGCAGCACTCAATTCATTTTTTTACTTTTTATTATTATTTTTACAAAAAACATTCTTAATAATTCCCGTTAATATACATGCAACTGGTTTTACAACTACAGCTGCCTTGCCTCTTGTTCCTTGGTAAAAATACCTCCCACAGGTCCTGTGTATTTAGAAACTACCACATGTGTCACTGGGTTAAGAAACATGAGGAAAAGCAGAAATTCAGACACCACATGAGCTCATCAACATCATGTGCCTTGAATGTATTTTAAGTATGATCAAAGGGAGATCATTATGATAAATTGGTTTAATTTTTTTTTTTAAACTCAAACCTAAATTGAAATTACCCCTTTGAGTTATACAGGGAAAAAAGTAAAATCTCTCTTTTTACATTTTTACCATTGCTGTGCCTTTTGGAAGGGAGATTTTCCAGCTTCCTTGTGCAGATCAGTGAGGTTTGTGTGCACCTGGAGGTTAAAAGAGGAGTGGGTTTATGCTTATCTGATGGTTTCCATTAAAATCTCACTTTGGGTTTTTGTGAAGGCCTTGACATGTTGATTCTTCCAGAACAGCTGAGAAAATTTCTCTCTGAAATTAACTTTATATGAAAAATTACATGGCTCCACTGCTATGTGAAGTGATGGTGACTGGATTATGCATTGATTTGTTTCTGCTGGAAAACAGGTTTTTGTCAAAAGGAATTTACATTCTAAAATGAAATCTTTTTTAGCAGTCACCTTCAAATCCTTTTTCAGCAGTAAAATTTCAAATAAAGCAAATATTTGAATCTACTTTGCCTTTCAAAGAACAGATTGCAGAGTAAAAGCAGAAGTGGAATAGAAACCAACTTTTTTAACATAAAAGTACAGGTACATGTTCTTTTATTTCCCTCAGAGGGTTAGAAAATAAACAGCTGTATAATAAAATGAATTAAAGCAACATCAGTAGGGTTCCTGACATGTTTCTTTAAAAGAAAAATGAAATGTTGTGTGTAGACCTGCATTTGTAGATTTTTTTTTTGTAATGTCATTTATTTTGAGAGCAAGAAGGGTTATTTGTGTGGTTATGACTTCTTACCAGGATTATGGTTCCCCATAAGATGGTACTGCTCCATCATACAGGGCTCTGAATTATTTCTATAGGCTTTGGTAGAACTGAATTTCACAGGAAGGGGCAGAGGAAGCAGGAATAGAAAACTTCAGCTGACTTGTTTTTCCCCTTTCAGCCCTCAGTTCCTGCTCACACATGTTTATAGCCACTTCCAAGGATGATAACTTCTTTGAAAAGGTTGCAATTTGAGCATTTTTATACACCCCAGGTGTATTGCATCTATATAACTCTTATTACCATATAACTCTTTCTAACTACAAAACTCCTTTAGGGGACATAATATTGTTTGCATTAACTCAGGAGCTCGGAGAATTCAGCCAGCAGAATCTGGGGCACCTCGTGCAGGGCACTGCACATGGCCACATCATTCACTCCAGGATGAAACAGGCCCATGAGCCCTTTTTATTCCTCATAATGGCCAAATAGATTATAAAAACATTTCTCTGCAGGAGTGGCTCTGGAGATAAGAAATGTTCATCAGGATTCAACAGGAGGGGATTTAATTTCAGCCAGTGCTATCTCTAACTTTGCTATTGTGCACCTGATGCCTTCTCAGCCTGGGCTTTGAGGGGAATAACACAACACAATTCCTGGCAGTGGAAAAAGCAATAGCAGGAGATGAGGGACTGAAATCTCCTGGCACAGATGAATATTTATAGCTGCCACATGAACATCTATTTTCTTGGATTACACTAGAAGATGTGATAACAACACTGAAGGAAATTACTTTATGAATTTAATACTCATATATTTCCTGTAGTGATTTCATTCATCTAGGTTTGGTGGGGTTTTATGTGGATGGTAAGCTCTATTCTATCACTATCCTTATTACAGCTAATAATCATCATCATTGTTATTGTAATTAATTGCCAATTTCCTCCTAAAAAATCTTCTGTGAACACAACAGGAGAAAGATACAATAACAGTAGAAATATAGAGACATTTAGGAATTGCTTAAGCAGCCCAACTGTCTAAGATCTTGTGCTAAGGACTTCCTACAGCTAAAATATGTCTCTGTCATACTTAATAGCTTTCTGCTCAGCACCAAAGGGATGAGATTACACTCAAATTAGGAATTTGGGTCCTTTTTCAAAAGGGCACATAGCAAGAGAGTCTGCCTCAAGTGCCTTGAAAGCCTCTCAGAGCTGCTCTGGTAGGGAAGAGAGGACTTGGCAGAGATGAAACAGCAGCTGATTTTGTGAGCACTGGACACAGATTTTTGTGGGTCTCTCCCCCACCAGACTGTTAAAGGTGAAGCAAAGTGCAGATTGCCCCCACCTGGAGTACAAAAGATGGAGACACCCTGAGGCACAATTTAACAACCCAAATTGGTCCCTCTGGGATGCACTGGGGCATGAGAGAGCCCCCTGGAGAGAGCACAAATCACACAGGCCCTACAGAAGTCCACACCCTTCTGTCTAATTTTGGAATTTGGGACATCTCAGGCAGCACCTGGTGTCTCCTTTAAAGTCTCTGTGCCCTCCAGGGAGATTTCCTTATCAATCTCCTCAATCCATGCCACAGCCACCTCTCTCCCAGCTGGGCAAAGTCAGTATCTGTAATCCCCATGCTCAGCACAAGCAAATAGCACAGCACAGAACATTAACCCAGGTCAAACCATCTCCCATACTGGTCTCTGCTGTTTTTATCACTAGACAAACAAAATAAATGATATCAACTAGAAATAATCTCTTTAAAACATTATGCTGAGAGATGTCTCTGAAGAGGTCTGGAGTCCACTGGCAGTCTCAAAATTCAGTAAAATCAACAAGTACTTCAAATTATTTTTTTAGGAACTCTTAATTGAAAAAGTCAATTAAGCCCCCTTTCCACCTAAAGACACCATGGGACTGGGGTTGTGTTCAGCCTGATCCATCACATGATAGAGCAGGAAACTGCAGCACCACAGGGGAGCAAACACTTGGAGAAGGTGGTCCCACTGCCAAGGAAAGAAAAAGTCTTGAAAGAATGAGATGCAGGGTCCCAAGGAAGAGATTTTGAGTTTAATACATGAAAGAAGCAGCAGGAAGGGGCTCTGGTTATTGTCTGGCTACCAGCAGGTCAGGCTGGGCAACCCAAATTAGATATCAGAGAGAAGCCACAGAGTCAGGGCCCCCAAAGGCTGCACAGAGCTCACCATGAAACAGCCAGGTGTCCCTGTGTTTTCAGGGGCAAGAAAAGCACTGGTCCCCATCCAGCACTGGGGAGAGGTGTCCCTGCCTAGGAATGGTCCCCCTGTGCCAGTGTCCTCCTTTATCCAGTGGTGCTTCAGAGAGTGACCAGTCCCATCACCATCTTGCCTGGCTCCCAGGCCACCCTCCCAGCTTCATCCATGACTAAAGTTGTTATGCTGGCGGGGGGTTTTCCCGGCCCATGCTGGATGGGGTCAGAGGCTCAGACCCAAGAAGCTGTAGCCAACCCAAAGAGGTGATCCCGTGAGGAACCCTCTGCAGAGGTGATCCCGTGAGGAACCCTCTGCAGAGGT